>JAANSN010000573.1:0-53689 GCA_036850665.1 Dicranocentrus wangi
AACAGTGCCTCGTATTTGCTCCCGTTCCACACAACTATACTCCCTGGCATCCTACGAGCAAGGGAATGGCATTTGGCCAGGTCTTTGTTCACCCCAAGTTCAATCAGCATATTTTTGCTTCACCGACCGTGCGTGCTCCTTGCTCCACAACTTACAATTTATGTAGTAAAACTAAAACTGAGTGAGCAATATCCGTCACGTTGAAGCCGCTTTACACCAAAAAGCCAAAGTTGATGCCAAGGGTCTCTCTGGCCTGTGGGAAAACCTTTTAATAATTTAAATACTCTTGCACACGTAACGTACCTTTCTCTCACTCTTTCGCCACCCATTGGTTACATTACATTGCTGCCCACCAAAATTCCGTCATTATCCCACATGACAAGGCCTAATTAATTAAAGTTTTATTATTTTTTGAGCTGGCCTTTGACCACCTGTCAAGTGTCACTGTCACTAGCGCTGAAATTGGGTTTAGTTGAAAAACATGCTGGTTATTTAATAGCTCCGGGAAATATATATATACGCTTCTGGAGTTGATGTTGTTTGGAAAGTCTTGACTAGCTTTGCTCGGCTCAGCTATGAAAAGTCGGTATGAATATTCAAATGAGCTTGAAAGGTAGAGCCGCGAGTGCAATATTAAATGATACGATAGGATGATAAAATTGATAAAGCGCGACTTTTTCATGATACTCGGTGTCCATCACCATGATCCACCTTTTTTGATTATAAATAATCAAATTCAGGAAACCGTATGAAGTACAAAAAACTGAGCGAGTCTTTTGTTTTTTATTTCTCATATACATATATTGCTCGGAATATAGATTGTTTTGAAATGCTCGAACTACGTTGACTTGAGGGTGGGAATTGGGAATCAGCGTTGGGTGAACCTGTCAAATCAAAATTCTCTAAAAATTATGCTCCCGACTGACATAAAATGACCTTCGTAAAACCCTATTCACATCAGTTCCGTATCCCATCATCACACCTCTCTAATCAATCATGATGACAAATTGGCACATTTTTTGATTTCCCATCATGAAATCACCCATAAACGTCATTTCCCACTTGGACTTTAACTGTGAACCACCACCTGTCAAATAATATTTATGTGACTTCCGCTGATTGTTTCCATTTAGCGCACGTTTATCACCTTTCAATTTTCAGGGTCAAGCAAGATATTGAGGGACTTGGGAAATGACCTCGGTGGTAGTTTTAACATTCACAGGTATTTTAAATGCCCGTTTTTAAGTTGGGAAATCACGCATCCTGTGTCTCACAAACGGGACTACTAATTATAACATTCCAGCACCATCAAATCTACTGGTAGTGTTTTTATTGAAAAATGTTTATACTACCAAAACACGTAAAAGCAAGTGCTGGAACATGAACATGAACTTAATGCTCAATAGAATGAAGCTCAATATATGCACTAACTAGCACTGGTTTCTGGTTGTTTTATGCTCTGTCAGCTAGTTGCAATTCCTTTCCTCCACATGTATAAGTACACATTCTTTCATTCTTCCATACGACAAATCATCTACTAACTGAAATTTTTGTGACTATGAAAAAAATAAGATTTGAGTTACAAACAAAAGTGTATCATTACATGCCATGAAAGGAAGTTGAGAAATGTTTCGCGGCTACAAGTTAAATGTTATAATGGGATACTCATTATATATCCCATATATTATCCTTATTTCACACTGTCCAACACGTTTCATTGAAGAGTCTGGCTCACACTCAAATCCATCCGCAACTGAATTGTCTGTATTTTGACTAGTTGGAAAAGTTTCAGTACTGCTGTTGCATGAGACTTGCTGGTGTCTGACTGAGAAGTTTGTGCTAATGAAAAAAAAATATTTAAGGTACTAAAGCAGAGAACAGGGACTCCTTATTCGGACAAGATTGAGTTAATCTGTGACGTTCAACGATGACCAATAATGACTACCAATAATATTCTCATCTTCTTGATACACCTCGAAAAACGGTGGAAAAGATAGGTGGGTGAAACGGCAGGGTTCTCTTAAACAAAATCCTGATACTACAACAAAAACAACGAATGGAATTAAAAGCGTGCCTGCCCCATGCAAAACTTTCTGGTTTTATGCTCAGCAAGCGAAACCCCCAACCAATTCTTCTCCAAATAAATTGCTCCACGCACCACGACAAATCAAATAGGAAAATTGTAAACATGATGCTTTCCTTGCATTCACATGCAAAAGTAATCTGGTAGTTGCTTGCTGCTTGCTAGTGGTTTAACGCTAAATTCTTGGTGAATAAAAGCAATCACAACAGAGTTACAAACAACTGACGTGATGTGCATCTTTCAATGCAAGGAAAAGGAGGAAAGAGAAAAAAGCTAGGGGACGAAGCAGTCATGTCATGAGGATTTACACAATGTACATATTAGCATATGAAACAAAAGTTGCAGCCATGATATTTTGCTTGCAATGTATATTATGTGTTGTAATAATAAAATGAGATTGTGGTTGTGGTCTTTGGGAATACTATACATTCCATTTAAGAAGGTAATACAGCGCACTAGTTGCTTCTTGTTTGTCAAACAAAAATGTAGGATTAAATGTCTCATAAAAATAAATAACCCTGTTTGAATTCCTTCTCGGCTTCAACTACATTTACTGCGGCTCACAGGGATTTTTTCGTTTCATGCCCAGGGATTTTTTTCTGTACCCATTATGGAGTACGGTAGGTGGGTCAACACGTAGTGATCTCGCTTAAAAAATGTTGATACTACAACAAAATGAAATTAACAACTTTCTGCTCCATGCAGAGCTTTCTGGTTTCATGCTCAAGTAAGCATAATGGTGAAACAAAATTTTACTAATGCCAATCCAAAACCAAGTGAAATGAAACTGCATTCCTGCCTCATCCTCCGTTTTCTGGTTTTATACTCAGCGAGCGAGCTCCAATTCTTCTCCACATGTATTCTTACGGCATATAAATAAGGAAAATTGTTACTATGATCCTTTCCTTTTCCTTGTCTTTACAATCCATACATCCTGCATGGTTAATGTGAGTAGCTGAAGGCTGAATTTTTTTATGACTAGTAATAAAGCACATCTTGAGTTACAAACATCAAGTGTATCCTACAATAACTGGAAGCTGAGAGAAAAACTGGCGGACGAAGCAAACGTGTCATGTCATATTAGCATTAAAATACATTGTACATGTGATAAGAATCAGCGATATTTTTGCTTGCAAAATATTTCTCGCTATTATGTAGAGAATTCCAATTATTCCCTTGTGCAGTATTGCTATTTGTCATACGTTATGTAGGCTTTTGGTGTATTTGTAAAGGAGATGCTTCTGGCTTGTCAAATGATGAAGGGTAAATTAAAAATCTCAATGAATTAAATTATATTTAAATTGTTAGGGCAAAGGTTAAATATGTCTTTTGGAGGAGTATTATTGCTCCTGTCATTGCCACACAAGTCATCCAAAAAATGTCACTCGAATATACGATTTTATGAAATACTCCTTCCGTATATTTATCTTGATTTCATGTTATGAATCCTTGCTCACATTCACATCCGATACAAGAATGTATTAATTAACTACGATATTTTAGACAAGTTTTCTGGAATCACTTCAGCATCATGTTACTTCTTATTTAGGTAGGAGGATGATTTCTTCCTGATACTAAAAATGACGCACTTTCCAAGATAACATGGACGAATCATAAGTAAGATCACATGTATTATGTGTATTTTAGAAAAATAATAAAACTTAAATATGCGGATGCGTGTCTTCCTTTCCATTTTCTAAAATACAGTTTTATTTACTGTATATTTTTAATTGGCATTAACCAGGATTATTAATAATTATGTATTGGGAGACTAAAGAAAAGGTTGAGTTATTTAGTATGTTGAAAATAGTTCATAATTACTCGTGGGCATGCCTCATACGATAACAAATTTATCCTTGGCTGAAGCAATTTTTTTGAAGTATCATTAAAGAGGGGGAGAATCACATCACAAGCCTAATGTGTTATAAGCTGGCGGATCACCCATCTCACATTCATTTCCCAGCGAGACCTTGATCATATTCATTATCTTCGGGATAACATCCTTATCCTTGTCATTCCCGACTTCCCTTTCCACCGGCTTGGTGTGGTTTAGGCCAAAATCGTTTAAATACATTTGCCAGCCCGCAACAACGTTCGGTCTTGTAGGTACTCTATTAACAACCGGAATGAGGTAAATGTCCTTTTCCTTCAGCTTCTCTTTGATGAAGGCAGGAGTTGGAATTTTTGCATTCTCACACGTGTCAGTACCATCCCCTTTAGGATCAGTCCGCTTGTCGTCATCACTTAAGGCTTTGGTACTAGTTTCCTCCGTTAGCAGAATCATAACCCTGTGGGTCTGCTTCTCGTCAAACAAGTTACAGGTTGGAGCTTCCCATTTCAACGTCTTATCAACAGCAGTGAACAGGATGGCTGTTAGAGATGATTCGGCGTTCCCCCCGGATATTAAATATTTTGTGGAACTCCACCTAGTCTTTATCTTGTTCATATCCGTCGTGAAAGGTTCCCCAGATAAGTAGCATCCCGTCTGGTCGTCTCTGGAAGATATGAAAGGAAAAATAATATGACAAATATATAATGTTAACCTATAAACCTACATGTTGACTTACGGCAGGTCCATTCTTGCCGTCGTCCGATTCAAGTTAACGGGTCCCTGTTTTTGAGAGTAGTCACCAAAGTAGGACAGAGCGAATTCGGATTGTGGAAACGCCGAAGAAATTTGAGTGGTCAGGTTACTCAATATAGTATCCTGGAAGGTTTTACTAAAGTTTTCATAGGATTTTGTCCTGTCAAGGATGAATGCAACCTGAATTTTGTCCATATTTGGAATGTAGCACTTGTCATTTTGATCTATTGAGCAACCGGCCCCAGAGGTGAGGCCTATAAGAAAGCTAAACAGAATGCATTTAAGTAATAGTATAACGGGCTTATCAGATTTCAACAGAATTGAATTCATTTTTGTAATTTAAATAATATCTCCGGAAAGGAAAGTGGAAGGAGGGATACTAGCTTGTTAAAGCATAAAACATAGATATATGAGAATCGATACTTAGTGTAAAATTTTTATTTGCTCTGTTTATGTAAGTAGAAAATTTCATCCAAGGTTAATTTTATAATAAAATCAGCTTCTCCGGCCAAATGGGCAGTAAATGAAGCAGTTAAGTTCTGTCTTGATGACCTTCTGTGTGACTGTTAAAAGTAGAATATAGCTTAAGGAATGGGAAGTTATAAACTAAATCTAACACTTAATTAGAAATAATTACACCTGATAAAGACACCGGTGATTTGATTAAACCTTGCACATAAATTTTTTTATCAGGTAGGCCATTGCGGTTATGCTTGTCTACTGGTTTTAATGGAACATCAAAAGTTTATCACTTGACACGTGCATGATGAATGATTTATTACCTTGTCCTTGATAATCTTGCTAATATCTTTCATGTTTGGTGTTCCTTCTTTATGCAAGCTTAAATGTAATTTACATACATTATTCGATAAAAAATTATTTTGCATTACTTCAAAATCATCGCATAATATTGTTGAAGAAACACACATGTGGCAATGTTTGTTTTATGATGGTGGTTACCTTTATCTCTCTCTTCAAGCAAACCTGCAGTTTAGGTAAACTTTACGAAGATGCACAAGCCGATATTAGCAATAACAATGCATATTTGAATTTGTATCCAGTTTGATGGATTATTCAATTAGATCATATGCATTAGAGATTTAGTGCAGCACATGCGTGCAACGAAAAAGGTATTTCCGATACTCTTATATAGGAAATGAATTTGACGATTATATTTTTCCTGTAAACTACAAAAGGGTGTCCTCAGCAAATGCATTAATCCAAAATTTCCTATGCTGTCCTATACTCTTTACAAAAATAATTAATACAAAATTTATAAGACACTTTATTTTGATATACTGTAATCAATCCACATATTCATCCATATTGTAAAAGATATAAACAGATGATGCTTGCTGATCGCAGAGGTGAAGACTACAGAAACCCTTGCGCAATGCATTTATGCATTATCAGGATAGCATGCTTAACAAATTTTAACAGAATCATCATTTTCATAGCTTGAATTGCTCCGAAAAAAGCGGATGGAACTCAATTTTGTTTTAACACGTAATAAAGCTTTCGTTGCGAAAACCCTGGGGGGATCAGATCCGATTGTACTTGAACAAATTTTTATTGCTATGTGGATAAGGAATACTGTGACTTCATTTATTTTTTTTTAGATTTTTTGTCCATTTGTTTGTTTCAGTCAACCAAAGACAATGTTCCTTTTAATTTCTTATTTTCTCTCAAATTGCACCCTAATTAGCATAAGGATACCCAAAATCCATAATGTAAATATTATGTATATGTACGTGATGAAGCCTCGTAACGGTTCGTCGCTGTCTCAAGAGACCTACATGCTAATTAAACCTTTCCTTTCATGACAAAGAAGTCAAAACCGCGTCAAGTTAGCTTGGTATCTATCTCTCAAATTATGTGTAACATAAAACTAACTCCCCCAGACAAAAACCAAAGACTTCCATTCTACCTGCCAAATAAGAAAGACTCACAAGCTTGCTTGATATTTTTGATTACTGACAGATTTCATTTCAAGTTATTTCTCAGGTATTAGTTACGCTAAATAAATGCAAGCAGTTCCTAGTTTTAATTAGTGTCTACAGAATCGGATAATTATATTTCTTTACATTGGGCAAAGGTAGCAGTATCTTAGACAAGCACTTGAGTTTAACCATCTAGAAACACCGTTTGATCAGAGAATACAATATATTTAATAATTAAATAATTCATATCTCCACCTCCACCACCTCTCTCTCAGCCCATTTCATCTACCCACAACATCCATCTCACGACTCAGTTTTATCAGAATATTTTATAATCCAAAATCCCAACACAATCCTTCATATCACAGTCGCACATGCTGTTTTTATTTCGCCCAAGGTTAATTATACAATTTAATGATTCCATCAAGCTGAAAGGAAGGTAAAAAATGAAGTAATAAACTTTCAATTTTATGACCATGTGCGCGATTATTAGTAGGATAATGTAGTAAGCGGAAATGGACGTTCTCGTTTTATCTAACATACCATTAAAAATACTTAGACACCGTAAAGACAAGGCTGTAGACTATATTATGGCTTCATTGCGTGTTTGCCAGACGCGTTTTTATAAAGCAAGTCACTATGGCTTAATTTGTCTTCTGAGTTAAATGTGATCACGGGTTCATCAATTTGACAAGTGCAAATGCATTAGTTGTTTACAATGTTAAATACATGTTAATGCTCACACCTGAGATTTGAATCATTATTACCGCTTTAAAAAGTTCCGGAAGTAATCATTACGTATTGATTTTTATATGCAATGCAATGTAATATACTCGAATGGGTATGGTTGCCCGACTTTTCGAAAACTCGGACTTTGCAGGAAAATCTTTTTTTGCAGCTCATCTTCGTAAAGGGTCATACCATACCTCATTTGTGTATTATCACATTAAGGGAAAATGTGAGGAAAAGGGATCAAATCTCATGTGTATATTATCACAATAAGGAAAAGTCGATTTGTATTTCACTGCATTGATTGCTTGGCTTCGTTTGGCTTAATGTTTATCCGACATTCACGGCTTGTGTTGATGACCAGTGTAATAATGACCGACCGATCGTGAGTGGGAAAAAGGCCGCCAATCTTCCATAAAAGTCAAAGTTAATGTCAAGGCATCATCAGTGGGAAACCACTTTCTCCAATGCAGCGCTCTCCCACTCATTGTCAGTAAATATTTCAGCGCAGCTCATCTAATTTACACTGCCCAGCAAAAAATTGGTCATGAACCCCGCATCATAAAAGATGTTTTTCTAGCTTTTCACCATCTGTCGTCTGTCACTAGCATTTGAATTGAGTTTAGTCGAAACACACTTGCCGATTATTTAATAACCCACTGAAATATATTCAATTCACTTCTGGGGTTGATCATGATCTAACAATTATGTCACGGCTCCGCTCTGACTGCGAAAACGTCGTATGAATATTTGCATTTGCAAATCTTTTGAAAAGTAGGGTGGGAGAGTTATGAAATCAGAAAAATCGATACTTGCGTATAACTGGTAATCCATCATATCACGCTCCATTCTGTTTGATTAAAAGTCATCACATTAAAAAGAAATTTGACATCGAAATGGCATTCACAAAAACATGCTTTTTGCGTTGTATTTTTCACATTTGTTGATTTGATATGGTGGAACTCGGTTTAGTACGTAAAATAACTTTGATATGAGCACCATGTGTGGATATAATCTTATTGTACTTGAATGAATTTATTGCTTCGTTAATTTCGCTCAAGGTTAGCTACAAAATACAATGATTTTTTATCGAGCTGAAAGGGAAAATATATGAAATAATAATCTTTTGTCTTTCTAACCACGCATCCGCGTGAGTAGTTAATATAGTGCAGAGAATAGTTTTTTTGTTGCGTATGACTCATAGGAGTGAAGGGTTAGAGGGTTGGGGGTTTGGTGGGTTGGCTTTGCGACTTGTGACCAGGGAGTGGGGGTATTATAAGGCTGGCCAGCAGGTGTTAATTAGCATGATTGTATTTGATGGTTAAAAATGGAGCATTTTATTCAAGCATAGGAAAAATTCGGCATTCTTGTTTACGCAACTTTTATATAATAATAATCATGTTAGCACAAATTGGTGCATGTAAAAAAAACAGTAAAGGTTGTTGTTTAAGAAGGGGAATGAGCGAGCTGAGCTATTATGAATGTTGGGTTCATGATCTCATAAGATATTGTGTTGTGGCGGTGGCAGTTGTTCAACATGATTGATGGAGAAAAAAATGTCAAACTACACGAGAAAATGATGATGATGATGATGACTACAGAAAGGCTGGATGGAAAAGGGAGTGAGTAAAGTCAATATTTTTATTTTATAAAGACGTGACAAAATGCATAGCATAATGTACCTATTTGGTATGAATAATATACATATCAAAACCTTCCTCCACCACACTTTCGTTTATAAAAGGTGAGGTACATGCACTTGGTATTTAAGTACATTGCAGCTGGATTTTGTTCATCCCACCGATTCACGGCGTCAGCGAGTCGGTGCTCGATTTTAGCCTTCAAGATTAACAAGTTACTTTTACACAAGTGATACTCGATTCTGCTAGCGAGTTGCCATTGTTCCCTTTGCTTCAGTGTCTGGCAAGAAGTAAGAAAAACTATAACTACCTCATTCATATAAACAATAATTCTCTACTTGTTTACATGTAATATGATACCCACCTCATCGCATTGAAATGGGAACATAACATTAAAGCTGAACAAACGGAATTCCGTGTGGGCTGACGTATTTTTCTCTGCGAGCATAAAAGCATGATTTATTAAAATATGAAAAATAAGTTTCATCACGAATATTAAGTGAACCCTACCAATTGTAGTGGAATTCGAAAGGTTTTCCCTGTCCTCAAAAATTGACAGAGGTCCCGATGATGATGAATTATACATGCCAGGTGACAAGGATGATGATCCGATGAGCCCTGAAAGCAATTAACCTGTATTAGCGCACAGGTATAGGAAAGGAGCGACAGGTTTACCTAATAATGTAATACCTGTAGCGTTGTCCCTGGGTTGGAATGCTGTCGGTTTCGGGTCCCGGGTAACAGATGGTTTGGTAGTAGTGTCCCGGGCATTTGTCGGTTTGGCGGGAGCGTCCGGACCGGGTATCGGGTTCTTGTGCCAAGGTCCCCTTGATGTAGGAAGTCTGATATGCGGGGTTGGCGTAGGTGTAGTGATAATCTCTGATACCCGGGTACCGGGTGAAGCGGGTAACGGACTCCTGTACTGTGGAGATCTTGAAGTGGTGGATCCGGTACTAGGTGGAGATGGATAAAGTGGCACAACCGGCGGGGGTGTCCGTATACCGGGTATCCGGGTAACGACGGGAGTGGCGGGTATCCTACTTGAAGTTGTCGATGCGGGCTTAGCGGACGTGGCGGGTAACACAGGCACGGTCACTGCAGCAGGTGTGTTGGATGACGGGGTCAGTGCGGGTTTTTGCTCAAATACCCGGGTATCCCGTGGCGCTGTGGTGGTAGACTTTGTCTGAATTGGCGGGCGTTGCATTTGCGTAACACTAGATACTTTAGCGGGGCGGGACGTGGGACGTGAATATTCGGTTCCTGCGCACTGTGTTTTCCGGGAAAGAGCTTTTGTAAATTTCTGTGTGAATAATTTGGTTTTCTCCAGGCAGATATACTCGGTTTGATTTGCCGGTAGAACAAACGTACATAATTTATTTATGGTAAGGCACTCGTGACAAGTCTTGAATGCGCAGTTAGACGCTAGTGTGGTTCCTATGCCACCCAGGAGTAGGACAACTGCAATAATATGCATGGTGACGAGAAATTGCGAAAAAAAAGATGCAATCTTGAGAGATGACAAAACCACACTGATCTCCAGTGTGTCCACAACTCTCGAGATCTAAAGATACCTTATCTACATGCTAATTTATACGAGTAGCGGGTTTGCAAAAATTGTGTATTTCCAATTAAATATTTAAATTCACGTTGCAAATTTACGGTGTACAATAAATTGCAATCCCCACACATTTCACAATATATTGCAGATTATCCGAAGAATCGGATAATCTGTAATTTGGCAAATTTGAGTCATGGCGGGCTTCATAAACACAGTATTGGTAGTAACATGTGCACATTACTCATATAATTTGCATTACACTATGTATTGGCATTTATATGTAATTAGTGTATCATAATTAATCATAATTAATTGATAATGACAGTTAAATATAAAAATTCATATATCTAATTGCCACACTTGGGTAATACCGTGAAATATCTGCCACAAAGTATAACTTGGTTTTATTGGGAGACGACCGGACAGGCGGACGGACACACATACGGTACGTATACATAAAGTATGTCTTTCGTTTCTTTTTTGTTGAATCTTCTTTTTTTCTCATGTAAAACTAAAAGTCTGTCTGAGAATCTATCAAGCTGCTTTTGGAAAATATTTAAAATGAAATATTATCATAATTATCTCGGAACATTTTTTTGCTTTTTCACCAGATCCATTTTAGTTCCTAGTTTGAACTGGGAGAGTGAAGGTTTTCATTTTTCTACTTTCAAGATGAAGAGGTACGATTTGAGAAAAAATAGATGGTCCGCTGAAAGCGTTCCAACTCCAGTTCCAGTTAAAATGGAATATTTTCACGCGTCAGATAATGACGAAGGCGATGATGTATTTGTTAATCAGGAAGAAAGTGGTAATGTGAGTGTGTCTCCCAAGGAGGATGACCCTATATCTAGGATCAAGATTGTAAAAACCGTAAGCTGGGCTAAAGTGCTCGAGTGTAGTGCACCTTTAGAAACGGATAAAGCAGATCAAAGCCCGATTTTGGATGAGGCAACTGGCAATAATATTAATCCCTTGGCTAGTGAGAACACTGACGTGTCAGTGGTTGCTTCCAGTGACCGTGTACCTGGGCCCTCCTCTAGTGGAAGTGTTGATTGGCCTGGTGTAAAGGTTAAAAGACTCCCTTCACATGTCACGTTGGGACAAACATATTATATTACCAAGGATGGTGGTAAGTTTTCAAACATATTTATTTATATTAATAATTTTTTGGACTATGACTGAACATGAACCGGTAAAATATAAAGGCCCAGGTGCACACATTATTGTCGTTTTGCACACTTCCAATATACTCGTGTAAAATATATGAGCTAGTCATGAAATTAACTGCCTATACTATCCCATTTGTTCCGAGCATCCGATCCTTTTTACGGTCACTGAGCTCCAATGAGCAAACTGTGAAAATACGTTTGCTGGAAGAATATTATATGCATCGATAGGTTCAGGTTATAATATGTTATTATAGGTGGTTGGACATATTATGTACGATATTATTATATTACTACTACAAGTAAATGATCATAAACTTTGTTTTCTCGTAATATAATGCAATTCAAATTAATCCTCTTTGAAATTGCGTGAGAGGGTTAACATGCCCCTTTCGTGTAATCATTGCACCAAGATGCTATTAATTTACCATTACTCGTACTTGGATACTCAAGTGTGCTCACTCCTCATCTCCTCACTCCACTGTAACACAACAACCATTATCTTATACGTTCGTACGTTAGTCAGCATATCTGCATTTGCTATTGGAATGGAAAACTCCAATTTATAGGAGACTATGTGGCTCTGATCGTGGGGCAGTAGCTTTGCCAGCGCTACTAACTTTTCATCACCCCAACTGCTCCTCGCAGAGAACCTAATATCTCGCTGGCTAAAAAAAACTTGTGCTCTCTTGTGATCTGCAATTTCACTAAACAGCAAAGGATGTCGTGCAAAATTAGTATCGCATAGTGAATGAGTGAAACCGTTGGACAACAGTCCAACAAAAGTGTGGACGGAGCTCTCTTTTCTTTCTCGTCAACGTGTTCTCTTGCAGAATGGAAGTGGAGGAGTTTTTTATGGGGCAACGTAGGACATATGATGGTTCCCACTTAATTAAGTGTAAATGTTTTTACTCAGTATTTGGGAACAAAAAATAAATGGATGCTTGTTCTGCTATTATATCGAACGTGTATATTTTTGTAGATTTACCGTTTGGGAAGTATGCCACAGAGGGGGGACTGCACGCTAAGAAATTAATTTCTTGCGGGCTGATTTTGCATACAATTTGGTTTCGATTCATATACATTTTCCATGCATCAAGTCTTTCCAGGCATATCTGGATATGAACATTTTACGATATTTTGGTATTTGCTGACATTTGATATTTCATAAAAATATATTAGGATTGGGATGAGGTTTTACCGGGATGGGATGGGATGTAATCAAATACATCATGATCATGATGATGAGCATCATCGTATGCGATCACGGCGAAACCCGTGACATTTTTACTTATCAATAATCAAAGGGTAAGAGTGCTAGGTTTGAGGAGCCTTGAGCAGCTATTAGCACTGGTTAAATGAGCAAAAACGAGTATTTAGCACTAAATATAGTTAATTTCATGCCGTGCCTCCTATGCATGCATGCATCTTATTACACACAGTTCGAGTTCATAAATATATGGAAAAATTGAGTCATCTGATGACCTGAACAGTTGGAGCTGTTTGGCAGGCACGAACTGTTTATCTTGTAAAAGTATAGTGTGATTAGCCCTAACATTTCTCATCAATGTTCTGCAAATGTACGTTAGTCATCAACTTTTTCCAAGTTTATTTATCGCAAATGCAGTACGAGAAAATGGTCTGCCACTTCTTTATGGGCGTACTAACGAGAGTCAGCTCTTTCAGAGGATGCACACATATATTTCCCATAAAGTTGAGAATGATAAAGCGATGAAATTTAGCACTTTAAAACCATTTACTCCGCATCACCCATTTCTATTGGAAGAAGTGTCAAAAAAGCCCCATTTACATCACTGACAATGCCAGCTCTTTTAAAAATTGCGTAGTAGGTAACCTGTTGTTGGTAAAGTAAGGCATATGAGTCAGGTTACTGAATTTCAAACAGACTCAAAGGAACAGACAGTTTCAAAGGAACTAGAATATTTAAAATAAAAAATCGCAACCCAAGCATTAGCATGCGAATGTGTAATCAAAGTGATATGAAATGGATGCAGTACAATTGGGGCAATTATTGCATACGATTGCTTAGTATGTCATCATTTAATATAAAATCGAGCACACCACTACTCCTAATTAGTATAAAAATGGAAATTCAGTTACAAAATGATAGTAAAAACGTTACAGTCGTTGGCTATTTAGATTTTTTACTCTAGTCTTAATATTTCGTACTTGTCTGTTTTTTTGTGCAACGACAGGTGCGAATGGATTTTATTTTCGCAAAGTAGTGAAAAACGTAAAACTGAGTAAAGCTGGCATTTTAAGTGCAAATGCTAAAAATCCTTTCACATTTATGCTGATACATTTTCAGTATTAAATCATGTTTTATTGTTGCATTGCTAATGAAAATGTGCTACAATTGAATTTAAAAAATATATATATTTGCAGAAGTGTCGACTGAGCCGACCCCACGACAACCTGAGGCAAATGATTGTATAGGTGAATTGTCAAACAATTATATAATGGATGAGGAGGATTCAGAATCTGATGGTCATGGTGGTAGAGTAGTAACAGAGATAATACTATATGATATGCTTCCGTCGTCGTCTGAGGTAAATCGTCATTTTATTATTATTATTCATACTTTTATGTTGGTTAACAGATACCACCACCAGATTTAAACATTTATAAAATACTTTCTCTTACACAGGATGAAGATGACACTACACCACCACCCACACAATCTCAGGATCCTCCCACGATCCGCACAATTCGCAAATTAAGGAGCCATGCTAAAGCCACCCCCGTTTCGCTGGACCAGGTGGACACTATAGCTACTTCCACACCAGCGACGGAGGAGCACTCCACAGCCACGCCCCTAGCACCACCTCTCACTCAGGATCAGAGTCATATCACTTTCTACACAACACGTGTGCTAAGAAGCCAGAGTAAAAATCACCCCGCACCACCTCCACCACCACCGGAGCAGGAGTCTACTGCCATTCCGCTTGAGCAAGGAAGACAGGAAGTTGCCAGTGGTGTCAGAACCCGTGCGTCAGCTCGCTCGTTCGCTCCTGCTGATATAGCTGGAAGTTCTAACAGACAGGTAACGCTATCCCACTTAATATTTTATTAAGCCGATGCATTCGCATATTGTTGCAAAAAATATTTTGAATTTTAAGGATCTGACACCGGAGCGCAAAAAGCGGAGCTATGTATGCAGTCGCTGCTGGCTGTGTTATAGTAATGTTTTAACACTTGTAAACCATGTTCATTCAGTGCATGCCCCGCGTGATTTTAATAGATTTGAAGAGTTACTTTTGGAAAATTTTTCCATATATTATTATGCCACACGTGGTAGAAAAGAATTGTCCAACATAAAATAGTAATAATTTTTTTTTCACAATGTAAAGGTGACCAATTACTGGAATCAACCACGGTTTGAGTGCATTTTTTGTTCCCGGAAGTTCCCGTATATGTGGCACTTATTCAAGCATTATAGAAGCGAGACGCACGAAACACCCTACTTCTGTAACAAGTGTGAAGGTTGTTTTCTAACAGAATGTAACCTGAGACGGCATAAACGTACCCATGAGAGTAGAAATATTAAGTGTGAGATTTGTTTTGCTCGTTTTCGTCTTCGGTCAAATTTAGAAAGTCACATGTTAAAGCATTTGAATCAAAGGCAGTATAAATGCAATTTCTGTAATTCAGAATTTAAGCATAAGCATGTACTGTTAAAGCACTGTTTTGGTTTTGAGAGTAGGAAATGCATATTGTGCAACAAAGTATTTGGATGTACAAACTTGTGGAACAAGCATAAGCAGTCGCATATGAACCTAGAAGTAGTTAGGCCTAGTAAGCAGTCCGTTAGGCTGATTAATAAAGCTTGTTTAGCTGAAGGGAAAACGTGCATCATTTGTGAAAAAGTGTTTAAAAGGAGGAGTCATTTGTTGCAGCACATTCAAAGTGTGCATTCATTAATAACGCCCTATAAATGTGAAATCTGCGGAAAAAAGTTTAGGAGCCCGGCTATACTACAGTTGCATTCAGTTGGGCATGAAGGGAACGGGTACTTCTGTATATTTTGTAACAAACTTGTGGCAACTAAGTATAGCCTATATAACCATCTAAGGGGGCATATTGGAGAGAAACCCTTCAAGTGTAACTTGTGTGACAAAGAGTATTTTACTAGTACAGGATTATTAAGGCATAAGTGTCCCTTTGAATAAATATATCTATGTTCTGACTGCATCTTTTATATGATAGGATTAGTTTAAATAATAGTTTTATACATCAACCAATAAGTATTACAATGTAAATAGTCAGTGTTTACAGGGGATTTGAAGGCGAATGCATGGTAGAAAGGGTTAGTTGGACAATAGAGCGTACGTGATTTGTGCAAGACTTTTCAATCTCCGCAATAAGTACATTATCTCTTGGTCAATTAACTTCCTGCATTTGCATTCGCTGAAAATCTTGCTGCTACCCTAGCGTTGATCATTTTTATTAATTTTATAAAATCATAATGATATACATCTTGTAAATGTTTATTTTGCGTTTTTGTAAAAAAATAAATAAAATGTACATTTGTAAAAAGATATTGACCTCTCCCGCTAATTACAAATAATATGTAATTACTGATTTGAGTAAAATACATGCAATCATGTCCACCATACTATATAATTATATTTTATGAGTTTCAGCAACCCGAAAGAAGCACCTCGTGTTCCAGGACGATAAGAATGCTGCTTCTTCTAAAAGGTTGGATTGTATTTTGTTCATTCTACTTCATTCATTGACAAGCCTAGTGTTGCGTCAGCAATTTTGTAGTGTGAATAGGGCAACGATGAATTAAAATCAACCCAGTATCTGTTAAAGTCTAAACAAGACAATGCTATACGCCTACAGTTAACCTTATTTATCCTAAACTCTGTGGCTTTGTACGTTTCATACTTGACAAATACGGCACATTCGTTTTCAAATGCTTTCTTGAACGTTTCATAAGTTAGTTTTGCACTGGCATAGGCAGGGATACCAGGACACTTTGTCCTTTTGTGACACTCCCAACACGACTGTGGATTTCCACGACACGTGTCACACGCAGTGGTAATGAAGTAGGATCTGTTTTTCAACGCTATAAACTCCCTTCCAATGGGAATTTGTAATTTCCATTTTCCTATTACGTCGGCGTTCTCTGTTGAGAACAGCGGATCACTTGTGCTAAGTCTAGATAGATCTAGAATATGATTTAGTGACTTCATCCCGCTTAAATATGTGCTGGTATCACAAGTTATACTAAAATAGAAACAATCAGTGTTTACTGCAAGAATTTTTATCCTGCCTGAAAAGGTAGGACGAAAACCCTCGTAAAAATCTTTATACAGCCGCAATTTAGCTAGTTCAAGCACTGCAAAATACTGAATAGTCGGGCTTACGTATTTTATTGATTGCTTGTGATGAGTAATTAGAGTAAGATTCTCACTAAGTATTAGGATGTCTTTAAAGGTACTCTGAGCAATACTTTTGAGGCATTCAACACGACTGGTGCAAACTTTTACGTTGACAAAGTTGTTTTTGTTTGGAGCTAGTCTTCCACTCAAAACACAAATGGCTGATTTCAAAAGTGCCGAGTCGATGTTGTTTGTCGAGAATTTCCTCAGTGTAGCTATGCGATGAATAAATTGTTGTAGGTACGGCTTTGTGTCACACTCTAAAATTTCGTGTACTTTTTTAATTCGAATTCCCATTTTAAGAAAAAATGCCAGGAGCGGCCCATATACGACATATCGATCTTTGGAACTGACGTCACAAATTAGTCGGTGGACTCCAAGCTGGGATCTGACATTTTCTGACATCAAACTGTGTTGATTGCCTGCAAAACGTCGTTCTTCTAGGGATTTTCTCTCCACGCCGAGGGGCAGCTCTTCTGTTAACGCATGTAACTCGGCCGGGTAATGAAAATCGATCCTCAAAATGTATGCTTTCCCTTCTGTAGTGGCTAGCTTGTCAAAGTCGAAACTCTGGATTTCATAATCGGATAAGTAACGGAAATTTTCGAAAGGCAAAGGAAATTGAAGAGCTTCTCCGTACGCACTATTCACATCAACCGAAATTATTCGAGACTGGTTTTCTCCTGGTTTCCAGTTTCCAGTGTCGGGGTTACACGCAATTGAATTACGACAATTGATATAGGATATCCCACCTTTTATCCCATCCTCAATGAGTTTTATTATCTGCAAATCCTTAACAAACATCCAGTTCGCCTGCGTAGAGAACATTGCAGAGTTGAAAACATATGTAGGGAAACTTATTGCGTGACTCACGGCTAGGCCAAAGTTTTTGAAACAAAAGTTGTAAAACGTTCGGTAAACGTCGGCAAGGCAAAATGCGGAAGCCCTAAGAAACAACTGCCTCAAATCCTGTGCGTTCCTGCACTTGAAGCTGTCGTACACCCGGCAAATGTTTTCAAAGTCCGCGTTCGATATCTGCTGTTTGGTGATGTCATCTGTAAACCATTCTGGCTCTGGCTTAGTGGCACTGGGATTGGCGGTGATGGTGCTGTAGTAAGACGCTGCGCCGACGAGCATTTTCCAGTCGTTGTGGACGTGGCCCAGTGCTTGCTTCACGATTTTGAAGTGATCCCACCCTTTTACGTCTGTCTTGAGTGATTCAACCAACTCTGCTAACGGTTTGTCTACAAAATTCTTGAAATCCACAAACTTGCAGATATCCGAGACATAAATACAAGTAACTGTGTCACTGTTCTTTGCAAATACTTTGACGTCGGCCACGTTGTCCATATTCCTGAGAAGCATGAGATGATGTAGTCTAGACCCGCCAAGAGATAGGCAAGTCACATCAAAACGCTTCTTTAAGGCCAGATTGCAGATGGAACAAATAACTTCGCATATGTTTGGGTGCCAGTGCAGGTGGTGGAGGGTTTTAAGGCGTCTGTTATCAAACTCGTTGTCGCAGTAGATGCATTTCGTAGTAATCCGTAGCAGAATCTTGTCCCGGCGATCCAAAATTGGTTTTGGTTTTGTGTTTCGTACTACTACGGCGCATTTTGAAGCAATAAATGTTATAACCTGAATCAATTTCTTGATACAATCCTCTCCCTCGTAAAAGCTTTCGTGTACAATCCCTTGGTCGGTAAAAAGCACTAGTGCATACGCGATAGGTCTAACTTCACCTGATATTGTCGTCCTGGGTCCGCATTCGCTTTTATTGCCAGATTCAACGGGAAACGTTCGTGTAGCAATGTCATATGTCAGAAAAAAGCAATGAGGGATACGCCAATGCAGATTCCTAAACTTGTATCGCTGTATTTGAGGAGATACGAGTTTGATTTTCATTTGGAAGAATTCCCTGCACTGCATCATGTGTGTTTCTAACGAGATAGGAAAGTTTTGCAGACAGAATCTGCATGGGTTTATTCTGGTTCCTTTCTTACTGAGATATGTAGCCAGATTAGTTATACAAGCATAATGATGTATTATCGGCTGCTTCAGTGCATCTTCCAACAGTGCATCTTCTGTAAATTGTCGTTTCTCGAGCAATAATAGACTGACCTGTTTTTCGTACAACGTTAGACTCGGTCGAACGGGAAATAAATTTCCATCTTTCTCACCAAATACTGAAACTCCTACAGAATTCTGCTCCTCAAATTTTGCAATTTTTTCCAACGACACGTCATCCGTAAACCCACTAAAATTAAGCTCCTTGCTAATTTCGAGTTGCTCTAAAATTGGCAGATATGATTTCTCTTTTCTGTAAAGTTTACGCACGTGCCCTCTCTGTCCTTCAGTTAGCTGTTCGAACGTTTTGTCCGGATGAGCTGGATGACGTATCCTATCTCGAAATAAAGCCGCAACAACTGACATTTGGAAGCAGTATAAATTAGTTTCTATATTTATGATCCCATGACGTCTCGCCATAGCCGGCGGAAGTTCAATATATCCCCTTGGTTTAATTGCCTGTAGCTGAACAATACGAACCTGCATGCTTTCTACGTTTTGAAGAATGTGCCCACTTCCAGAGTCGCTAAATGCTTCCAGAAATGCGGTCAAATAAGCTCTCGTAAAATCTATAGAGTCTGAAATGAAAGACCTGTGCAAGATTTTTACAAATGTTGTCCGCAAGTATCTTGTTTTGCTTTCATTTTTATCCATTTGGAGTAGTTTGCATTTTAGTATCACTTGCAATCTGATGGTTTTAAAATATTCCAAAAACTGTTCAATTACGTCATGTAGCGAGATGTCGACCCTTTCAAAAGCGTCCTCAATTGTGAGTACAGGTGTGTGGAATTCGTGTGCAATAACAGTTATTGTCCCCAGGTGAGCTGCTTCCACCAGGTTAAATATTCCAAGATTTAAATTTGTTGGGTTAAACAATGGTACGGTATTCCTGCTGCCACCCTGTTGCTGCACTCTACACGTATGTCCTGTTGTTAAATCCCTGGACCAAGCTCCACAAATGCACATGTGAAATTTTTCCAGGTGACACTCCCACTTTGGCATACTCCCAGTCTCAAAATTGCAACCAGGAATCATGCACACTAGGGTTCGGTGACTCTTGAATAGAGATTGCTTGTCGTACGATTTTGTTGGATCCATAATGAAACTAAGTGTGCAAACAGCAAATGGTGTTCCTTTTATACTAAGGCGAATAAATGCAAACGTTTTACTTACAATAGAATATTTATGAGCAGATGCAAACGTTTGACGAGTCATTAAATCATTGACCATATGTCATAAATATGCATGACATTTCAAATGGATAAAATGGTGAGCTGGAGGAATCAACAGCCATCAGTCTCTTGCGGAATTCCTCATGGAGTCCTTTCGTGATTTACAGTCTCTTTTTCGAACAGCGGCAAGCATTGTGGCACATAACCTCACCAACAAATATGCTTACCGTTGCCAATGTGATAAAGAGGTGCGGAGGGCGGTCGCCAATTTTGACACAGTCTTGGATACGATTCAAAAATATCCAAAGAAGCCGTCCCTCTCGGATTCCCAGTGGAAAAGTGTTAGATACGCAATTGGGTTTAACCTCACCGAAGTTATTGATCTGACCAAGGAGATACTGTACGAGTGTCGCCACAGAGAATCAAAGTCCATCCGTGAAAGCTGCAAATTCCTGTCTGTTTCCCTCATCACAACACTACTAGCATTGGTCCATGTGTGGAAGGACGAACTGTTTGTCACGTTGCCAGTCAGCAAAGACTACGGAGACAATGTGGAGTTTGTACGGTGTCTGATTGGAGGCTTGCTGTACCTCTTGGAAATTCCGGAGCATATTTTCAACCTGATTGTGGCGAACCCCGAGTCCTACTTGGTGACTGCCCTCTACGATTCAGTGGAAAAACAGTATCCTACACTCGAGGACCTGAATGTTGGATGCCTTTTGAAGCTGCGTTGTACGAGAGCAGGTGCTATACCAACCCGTGCTGAGGAACTTAGCAAGCTAAGGAGGCTGAAGGAGACCATGACTGCACCAGTATTTGATGGAAGTCCTAATCACGACGAGGACTGGCCCTCAAACGATACAGACGACGAGGAGTTTTACCCTAGGGATGGAAACTTTAGAAATTTTTAATTTCACTGCTAAAATTCATTTTATTACCATTTCACATATTCAAATGTAGTAGTCGTGTTGTAGTATTCAACCAATAAACATGGATATAACAGAAATTGACTTGAGACTTCCACCAAATAGCTCAATTGTGGCGGTGGGTAGCAGTATGTGCGGGAAAACGTCGTATATTACTAAATATTTCATAAATAGGGCAGCTGAGGTATTTACCGAACCACCTGATGTATTTATATACGTTTATGAGGTGTACCAAGAAAAGTATGAGGTTTTGAAAAGGCAAAATCCTAATGTAATCTTCACCACTTCGCTGGACACAATTGAAGAATATTTGGACGGCGTGAGAAAAGTGTGTGTAATTCTAGACGATTGCACACTGAGAATTTCGAAAGGCCCAGAGCTTACAAAGGTTGAAAAATATATGCTAATGTCTATTAATCACCAAAAGTTAACCCTTATTTTGGTTTTACATAATTTCTTTATTCCATCCTTGAGAACGCTTTTGCTACAAGTTACACTTGGCTGTTTCTTTAGGATGCGTGACTTACAGGTTCTCATTCGACTAAATGCACAATCCTTTCCTTATAAAAGAGGGTTTCTCGTTAACGCATATAAGAGGTGCACCGCGTCCCCATACACACCAATGATCATTGACTGGCACAGTGCGTCACAAGGATTTACAGTCCGGAACAGTCTAGTCGGAACGCCAGAAACAGAATTTTATTTCCCAGACAATAATGGAGACGGTAATAAAACATAGGGTCTTTTTAGAAAATTTTATTAACGCAAAGGGGGGGAGGAAACGCAAGGCACTGCTTATTGATGCCTCTGATAACGAGATAAAATCCATTGTTGAAATATTAATCAACGCCAGTTCGTTTTTGAACGCAAGCGAAAAGAGAAAATTTAATAAGCAGTTGAAATCGTTTTCAACGTTAAAGAAACGTAAGCGACTTACATTTAAAGCTGTTAAAAAATTTGTTTTTGCGTCACACACACTCATTTTACCTATAATTGCAACGTTATTTGTACGTATTTTGGAAAACACTGTACTTTAAATAATGGCTACCGTGTATAAGATATTACCCAAGCAATTGTATTACGACCTAATCGCCATTGCTCCAAGAGAACTCTTGGAGAAGCACAACTGGCATGACGAAACGTTTAGTAAATCACAGAAGGGAGAGGATATAAAGCCTGAACCCCAGGGCAAAACTCTTCCAGTCTGGAAATCGTTTGAAGATGAGTTTGGAAAAATCTGACAGCATTTGGTTGTGTTGTAGCTGTACTTTTTGCATACGCAACCGCTACAAGCTACTTAGCTCGATACAGTGCAGAATGTGTAATGCGGTAGTAATGTGTAACAGAGTCAAGCGAATAGACATTGAAACTGCTAGCCAATTTCCACATTTTACGACGAGAACTTCAATCTGTGGCTTTCAATGTCCTTCTTGCAACTTTATTAATCCAAGTCGTGCCACATGTGAGAAGGGCAAGACAATTTCTTTGGCTCTTGCAACTTGTAAATGTTCGTTTTGTGAGTCATCAGAAGAGCAGAGTCAGAGAGGGAAGCAGTGCCCTCAATGCCGCAGGGAAATGAGTCGGACGAAACGTATTGATTTCGTTTCGAACGTAGGGAAGAGTATAAAATGTGGATACACCTGCGCAACCTGCAACTTATTTCATTCCTACTCTGAGCACGTTCGGACGGTAATTTTAGGAACACTTTGTCAGGATGGATAAACGAGAACTCTGCACCTACTGTGGGGCAATTCAAACCTTTGAATACACATACGTAATTGAATACACAAATTACGAGACCTTGATTACAACTTATTATCGATGCACACAGTGCTGCCTCAGGAGATTACCAGACCAAGGGAAGGAGGCTGGTTTCGGTGAAATTCCACCTTTTGTTAAACGCTGCAAATGCAGGTACTGTAGGGCAATACAATATAACGACTGGATTGAACCAGAGCGTACGTACATGGAATACTGCATGATGTGCGAGGAAATTACGACCATGCATTTGGCGAGTAGAATGACCTACAAGCAGGGGGAAACGCAGCAGTTCTGTGGCTACTACTGCACACACTGTGGTCTGTACGACAGACGTGTAGGCGAGTCGAAACGAGCATCACCTCGACTACTATTTCACTATGGCGACAACCCAACTGGACGAGAAATATGTTAGAAAACTTTGGCCCAAACCTAGGTCAGACGGCGGATTGCAGTCACTCTCGGGGTTTGTGCGCAATAGGAAAATTAAGAATATTGATCAGGCCAGGGACATTTTATCTGGAATTCGTAGTTACACACTTCATCAACCGGTACGGAAGCGCTGGCCAACGCGGCCAATTTTAGTGTCTGAGATTGGCGACACTGTTAGTCTAGATTTAGCCGACTACTCTAATCTAAGCAAATATAATTCAAATTACAGATATATCCTTATTGTTAATGATGTTTTTTCCAAGAAAAGCTTTGCCGCGCCTTTAAAATCAAAGAAAGCTGAAGAAGTGTTAAAGGCCACGAAGCATATATTTAGTCTTTTCAAATATAAGTTCCGTAGGGCCTTGCATGATAGGGGATTGGAGTTTGCGGGTGTGTTTTCCAAGTACATGAAACAGCAGGGGATCAGACAATATCATGTAAATACTTTGAAGAAAGCGAGCCCTAGCGAAAACCGTGTGAAAACCCTGAGGATGAGGATCGAACGTTTTCTGACTCACACGGGGAGAAAACGTTGGGTGGACGAACTAGACAATATAATAAAGACTTGGAATGACTCATACAATAGATCTATTAAAATGACACCAAATTCTGTAAATAAATCCAACATGGACCAGGTGTGGTTCAACATTTATCGTGATCGGGTTAAAGTTAATAATAAAAAAGTTTCAAAACTAAAGGTGGGGGACTATGTAAGAACATCAAAGTATAAAAATCTGTTCGCAAAAAGCTCTGCAGTTTCATTTTCTACGGAAATATTTAGAGTTAGGGAGGTGCGGAAGAGCTTTGACATTTTCTATTATTATCTCGAAGACTTGGACTCGGATCCAATTCCAGGTACATATTATTTTGAAGAACTACAAAAGGTTAAACAGACGGCAAATGAGAGTTAGTATCATGGAGTACTTTGAGCATACAACCGACCGTGAAAGCAGCTTCTTTGTCACTCTGAACAGTGCGGCTGACCTGGAAACGTTTCCCTTTAATCAAGGGGGGCATTTTTCCAACCTGATTAAGCTGCCGACTGGCTGCTGCAAGGGTTCATATAAGGTAGCACTAACTTGCATATCATTTCAGGAGCATACTGCCCCCGCTGACGGGCCGACTGAAAGCACAGAGGCTGAAACGACCCCTGCTGAAGGCGCGACTGAAAGCACAGAGGCGGAAAAGACCGGGGCGACCCCCGCAGAGCAAAAGAAGGAGGAACACGAGGATATCAGCGTAACGCCCGAAGCGCAACCCCTACCCGCTGTGCAAATCGAAAAAAAGTTTTTTGACGAGTCTAAAAAGGAAAATGTTATTTCGCTAGTTAGGGAAAAGCAGTTCATTATTAGCATTACAAACGAGTTTGATTCCATATTTCCATTCATGGACGAGCTGAACAGCTACATGACGAAAAACAAAGTTGCTTTAACGCTACGGCCTGACATTGTGGACGAAAATCATATTTACTCTTCGCTAAAATACAATGACACAGATCTGGTAGGGTATAAGCTGAGGCTGGATGAAACACTGGCCAAATGCCTTGGTTTCACTCACACCAACTTTTCCCCTGGCCAATACGAGTCACGTGAAGTAATCAATGACGCACTTTTTAAGGAAACATTTCTAAACAAGCAAATTGACGTCACATTTTTTGGCGATGAAGCATCCCAGATAGTGGTGGGCGAGCCTGGCTCAGATGACGTCCTGGACGTCGTAATAGCTATACAGACTGCGTTTGAAGACACTGACTATTCCCTGGGAATGGCAGTGATGGAGGCGGACGGGTATATGTTGGTTCAAATGCATACAGATTTTGTTTCAATGCAATTCTCAAAATTTCTGAACAAGTATTTTGGCGCGGAGGAGAACTTTATCTTTACAGAGCCCAATACAATGCTGTTTCTCCCCGATCGATTATTGCAGCAGCAGCACGTGGATGACGTCACAGCCCCAACACAACCAGCACCAACTTTACCACCACCAAAGCCGGAGGAACCCATCCCTGACTTGCGATTGGTTGTGCTAGACAAACTTATTTACCCTAGCCAGTTTGGGACACGATTAATTCCCTATATCCAGATTGTCAAAGGATCCTCTTCCAGGGTAACGTACAACTTTTCCTCCCCCCTGTATGTGGAGGTATTTCAGCGGGAGTTTAGTTCCATCACGCTCAGTATTCAGAACACTATGGAACAGAACGTTACATGTGCTGAGAACGCCACCATAGCAACTCTTCATTTCATAAGAAATGCGTAAGATAACTTGTTACAAAGACTATTGCACACTTACAAAGAAAATGGATCAATCGCAACAGACTGGAACGGGAGTTTTGGGGGGAGACGATACAACATACACTATTCCATTTAGAGCAAAGACTACGGGAGGGACTACGAGGGGACGACGGAAGCGTATACAAAAGGGGACTGGGAAGCAGCGAACAAGGCGGCGAAGGAGGCCACAAACAGCTGCTAGTAGACCTCAACGAGGGGCCGGTAGACGTGGAAAGAGGCTTCCTGGTCGTCGCCGAGCTCTGCTGACGGGGAAGGGTTGTCAGAGAGGTGGAGGCCGTCGCCGTAAGCCAAGGAAAGTACAAATAGGAGGGCGGAAGCGAAAACGAGCCAGTACCAAACGAGCAAAGAGGAAAGCACGACGTGGAAACCGTAAGCGATAATGGATTATTCACTTCAAGAGGATTCAAAACCATCCCTCCGCAGCAATCTGCTGCTGGCGGACAATATACAAACAGACGTATCCGTACTGTCAACCTCATATCTTCCCATTTACACTGTATACAATGTAAAGGAAGCTAATGTTCCCATTCAATTTTCCTTCCAGGGTTCCAGCTCCCACTTCTATGACCTGCGTCAGTCGTATCTCTACCAACGTGGACGCGTTGTGAAGACAGGAGGCGGTAATCTCGCTGCCAGCGATCAGGTGGCCCTGTGTAATTACTTTCCTTATGCATACTGGAGCAACGTAGATGTATACCTAAATAACTTTTTAATTTCCAAAAGCCCACAGTTGTACGGCTACAAGTCATTCATAACAAAGTCGTTGACTTCCAACCAAGATAATCGCCATTCCCTTGCAGCACTGGAATTCGCATACCCAGACACAAAAGCTGATACATTTGCGTTGGAGAACAGTGGTTGGACGACCCGAGCAAACCTGACAAAAGAGAGCAAGCCAGTTGAACACATTTCCAACATAATGGAAAATCTGTTTTTCCAAAACAAATACCTCCCACCAGGAATCTCGTTACGTATTGACTGCACACGAAGTAATCCTGGATTCTATCTCGACACTACAGAAACAGAATTAAAATACCAATATGTGTTGGATGAATGTGTTTTTTATTTAAAGCGTGTTGTCGTTCATCCAGATTTGCTCAGGGAACACCAGACGTTTGTCACCAAGAATGGTAAATATTTTTACCCATACAGAGATATTCAAATCAAGTCATTTACGATTCAGTCTGGTATCCTTTCTTATACATCTGAAAATTTAATTTCCTCCACTTTGCCAGACTATTTGGTTTTTTGCATGGTCCCATCCAAAAACGCATTTGGCGTACTCAACAAGACCAGTTTTGCATTCCATCATTTTAATATATCCGGAATCACAATTAGTGTGGACAATGACGCCAATCTCTATAAATCAATGAACTTCAACATGAAAGAGGGATCGTACGCCATTGCCTACAAAAGCTTGTTCGACGCGGTCGCAGGAAAGAATGGTAATTGTATTAGCAAGACAGATTTTGAAGCACACTCTTTCCTGCTTGTATTTGAGTTTAACTCTAATATGAACACGTATGCCCCCAAAAGGTCTGCAACTATGAAGATCGAGATCATCTTTCAAGAGCCAACGACCGACGTGATTCAGGCAATTGTTTATACGTCATCACAGTCGCTCCTGACGTTGGACGGGAGTGGAGAAGTTTCGATGCACTAATATATAAACCCCTGCTGCGTTGAACACCACCATCAGTCACTTGATGGGTAACAACCAATCCAAGGTAGCAAACATGAATTCCAAGGCGCAATCAATTACTCGGTGGTTTAACCCAGCCGAGCCAACCAGCAAATTTCACGAGTTGGTACGTAAAGTTTATGTATCTTTGGGTACGTGTCTTTATAGGAACTATATTGTGGAGCGGTGTCCGAGCCGCTACATGCTCGGAAAGTTGCAAGAGGTCAGCAGGGAACTAGACCAGCTTACACGCCACCGACCAGCGCTGGGAGAAAATCGTGAAGCCTTCATCGAGTATTCGCTGGAGCTGGAGTCATGGGCAAACGGTGCAGTGAAAAAGCTAAACATCCCACACGAGACGTGCACGACGTCCATTTCACCGTCATTTCTCCACGATTCCTTTGACGTTGGCTTCCTCACGCTTTTGACGACCCTGCTTAGCCTTCATTTCTTGTGGGACGACATTGTGAAGGAAACACCCGACATGCATAAGGACACCTCCAACTCGAAAATCGTTGAGGAGATTCTAAGATATCTGCCCGCCCTACTAGACACGGATCCAGCCATCCGCTCCATGATTAATCACTCTCCCAAGTTGTTTTTGACATTTATATTGTTCCAAAGTGATGACAAGGAGAGCTTGGCAGAGAGATGTAAGTTGTACATGGACGCACACCAGGTGTATAAAGATCATGTGCAACTCCAGTCAACTGGGATCGATCCGTCCCAATCTTTCATAAAGGAATACATGGACAGGATGCTGAATCCTCCTGCTACACGAGAAGAGGAATGGATTCATCCAGAGCAAGGTCCTGTTGTCCTTAACGTGTACAGCAGCCATGAGGAACGGGAAAGGGGGTTGTCAGCATTGAGGGAGAATGCAGAAGCAGAGGCGGGGAGAGTAGAAGCAGTGATTCGGGCAGAGGCAGCATTAATAGCAGATGCGGCAATGAGAGCAGACGAGCGAGTTGCAGCAGTCGTGGAAGCAGTAGTAGCACAAAACGACCCAATGCTGGTAGAATGAATACGTTGGAATTAAAATCGGCATTAAAAACTTTTAATGGAGGTAGTTTTTATGTAGTTCCTAGAAATAAAGTAGAGGAAATAAAGCTATCAAAGTTTCCAATTAGAGCTATTATTAATACAGCGGATGATACTCATCCGGGCATACATTGGACAGCGGTCTACATTGACAAATCAGGTAGGGACATTATATCAGTCTTTTTTGATTCCTATGGATTGTGTCCGAACTCATATGGGATTAGACTACCCGGTAGGGTATGCTCTTTTACAAGGAGAAAATCTCAGAGCTCGCGGAGCTTGACATGTGGACTTTTTGGACTATATTTCCTTTATCAATTTTCAATGTGTCCCAATGTTCTGTACGCCGAAATATTTTCCACTAGTATTAAGGAAAATGAAAAACTTGTTTTATCATTTTATGAAATGATTGTTAAACTAAAATGCTACAGGCTCTGTAAATATGCCAATTGTGTACAATCATGCGTAGAAAAATCAAAAATAAAGTTTGAAAAATTGTAAAAGTTTATTCAAATGTTATTTTTCTGTCATTTACAAAAATTCATGTAGAATCTTGTCGTTGGACGACGAGATTCGATCAACAGTGTCGTAAGATGGTGGAATGACATCACCTCCAGCAACGACATTACCACCAAGCATTTCCTTCTCCTCCTCATCAATGTCCATGCAAAATTGTTTGACCACACCAATAAATGTATTTAGCTCACCAAGTGTCAGCAGTACAGAAGGGCCAGACCAAGTAAATTTCCCCCGGGTGTTCCTTGGGTTTCTAAGAAGAAATTTATATGCCCCGCTAAATAGTCGTATTGGACGAACAAACAAACTCTTTGAGTTTGTTACAATGCACCAATTTTCATTCCAAAAGCCTTCCTTTCCACGGTCCTCCACTTGAAATTTATCATCGCGCAAGCGGGCAATAGTTTGCTTCCGAGGGGTTTGTTCAATCTCTCGCACAAGTTGCGTAAGTTGGGGTAAAATCACCTCCAGTTCCAAGGCCGCAATTTTTATATAAGTATCGCGAATATCCAGTCCAGTGTTTGTCCTTTTTAAATAGATTCCGTAGCATCCAGTGTTGTCGTCAAAATAGCATCGGACGAGCAAGGGACCGACCACCTTGACATCGGGAGACTCGAAAAATCCCTTGCGTCGTTCCACGGGCAAGTGTTCTTCCTCGTCAAGATCCTCCTCCCGCACCTGATGGTCCACGCGAAAACGTTTGCTGGATGACTCAGATGTGTCCGAAATATTCTGTCTCTGTTGCCCCTGTTGGTAAATCTCCGCCGTAAGGTCATGTAGATTGGGAATAATGAGCCCTTCGCTGGAATTTTCTTGCTCCCAGAGTGACTTGTTACCATACCACCCACTGAATTCTGCAAAAACAAAAAAACGTTAGTATATGTTTGACAAAAAATAAATATATAATAAATTTGAAAAATTATAAATACCTTTGCTTGTAGAAGGATTGTTATCCATTTTCAGTTTTGTTGTTTATCCGACAAAGTCTGTAAAACATTAGTTGGCTCTATAAAAATTTCTTTGAGTTTTATACCATGGAGTTGTGGAAAGGAAAACTCGGAAAACGTAAAATTGACAAAGAATTCCCGTATTTGCAGGGATTCAACGTTTACAAACACTTGCCTCTCGAGTATTACAAGTCGTTTTTTAATAAAGCAAAGAAAGCCACGCCCCCTCCAAAAAACGTTTCTTGTGACGACGACACGGTGAGGATGACTAACGACCAGGAACGAGTTTTAACGTTTGTGACTAATCGAATTAAAGGAAATAAGATAATCGATCCATTTAGATTGCTACTTGTTGGCTCGCAAGGTTGTGGGAAATCATTTACGAGTCGGGCAGTGCAAAATCTTCTCGATAGACATGATATTAAGTACAAGGCATGCGCCCCAACAGGGACAGCATCTATCGCTGCGTCCGGCTCCACTATACATAGTTTGTTTGGGCTAAATATTTATATGGATTATGCAGCCATGGCCAATATATACCCCAGTGCAATTACAATAGCCAAATTTAAAGATGTGCAGCTTTTATTTCTAGATGAAGTTTATTTATTGGGTGCGAATGCAATTGCGTGTATAAATATGAAACTTCAGCGCATCAGGCAATCCTCGGAGCCGTTTGGTAATCTTTCAATCATATTCTGTGGCGACCTACAGCAGCTCCCTTGTTTATTTGACGTTCAACTCTTTTCCCAGGGGGAGATGAAAAGTTCATTTGCAAATGCGGGGTTGGAATTGTACAGAAATATCAATAATGTCATCGTTTTGAAGGAGAATTGTCGACAGCGAAATAATCAAACTTTTTTTGAGGTACTAGAGGCATTAAGGACGTGTAACATAACTCCAGTTGTATGCGAGCTAATTAATTCACGACACATATCGAGATTAAATAAATCACAGATTGCAGAGTTTCGTGACGCAACGTATCTTTACTTTAGCAGGGATAATGTGCGTCGCCGAAACGAAAGCAAAATCTCAAAGCTAAAAATTCCCGTGATTGAACTCCCCACACACGGCATAGGAAAATATGCGTCACCCTACTCGGAGGATCCAGTGTTTGTCGGAAGTGGCGTTAAAGTTATGGTCCGGACGAATATTAACACCTCAATTGGAATTGCAAATGGGACAAACGCTCTGGTCCACAATGTGTATTTTTCAGAGTCAGATTTACAAAAGGGATTGTATACCAAACCAAAATTTATTACTATAAAGTTTGGAGACGAATACAAAGGGCCATTGTTAGACGATGGCTCATTTCCTATTTTTCCACTTGCGCAGACTTATTTTGACGATTCCCTACAAAGAAATATAGTTATGCGTGGTTTTCCTCTCCAGAATAGCAATTCCATGACTATATACAAGTCACAATCGCAAAATCTTTCAAAAGTTGTTATTGACCTGTCCCCATATTATTCTCTTTCATCCTATTATGTGTCATTCTCTCGTGTTAGGAAATTAGAAGATATATTAATCACTGGAGAGCAAATACATCCACTCTTTTTCAATCGACAGTCGAGTAGCTCTGACAAGCAAGTTGAACTTGATCGGTTAGAGAAACTAGCTAGCGAAACAAAGATTTAGCAAAATGGAAAAGGAATTATACCAAGCGGCGATACATCCGTACACTTTCCAATTACATAAAAAACTGGGAAGCAAGCTCCGTTTTTTTTGTGAACTTGGGCGCCAATTTGAGGATTTCAGCCTAAGCATTGACTCGTCCAAATCCTGGTTTATAAGGGACGTCTCCGAGGAAGAGGATCTATTAGCGGAGCTACTTCAGGCTCTTCTTCAGGACCGTATTAGCATCGGACCATTTCCCGAGAACCCTAGGTTTAGCTTTGCTAATTATAGCGTACCGTATTCGGTAATGATTAATAATTTTCTCACTGGACTGTACATGTCCAATACTGTCTATTCAAAATTTCTCTCTAGCAATATAACCATTCCAAATTGTAATGACATGGAAAAATCGAAGCATCTTGTTGAAAACGTCAACAAGATGCTTGTATATCTTTTAAATGACAGCTCGTCAGTTGTTAAATCCATAAAAGAATCCGAAAGTTGTTTATTGTTAGATTTACAAACTTGTAAATCATTCAAGCAATTAAAATTGAAGTTACAAATTAAGCACAAGCATTTAGAATCTGTGCGTATTCAAAATATGGCACTCAGACAACTGGAGTACAGTTTCTGGGTCACCAAATTACTAAAAATGTAAGTATTAGTTGCAATTGTATAATAAATACCATTTTAGCCTTTACCTATGTATCATACTTCATTGTTGCATATAATACGTAAAATGTTATTGCCCCCACTTGGGACTGGCCCGCACACACTAGTATAAGTTCCATGAAAGCCATGACTTAATTTGCATACACGCATTTTCAACCTGTGGGTCCGTGCATTTTGTGCTTTTACCCGCTATCACACCATCCCACATTCCAGAAGAAGTTGACCGGACTTTTTTGTTTATTTCGTTGCGCGTTGAGTACTGCTTTTTTAAAACAGCCAAATGAAGCTGTTATTTTTGTTTTTGTTTGTGGGGATTGTGTCGTCATCAGTGACAATGGCACAAGGGGACTCTCTTCCGGTAAGTTTTTTATTATATTTTTTATTATATATTTACAGATGATTATTATTGTGTGTAATATGTGTGTGTGTCATAATATATGTGTAATGTGTTTTTATTAGTGTGAGGCATTTGATGCGGACTGCGTCAAATGTCTCGAACACTGTTTCTTTTTGTTGTTCGAGGGCGGGTGGACCTTTTGTGTGAAGACCAGGGGGGAAATCCGTGGCCGTCCAATCGCTCTCCTCACCCCCCACGCTTTCGCAGGATGCTCGAGGATGCCACCTCCTGCGCCGCCTTCACCAACTCTACCAACGCTGAAGCCACCAGCCGTTTCCACTACTACTACCACCACCACCACCGAAGCCGTGCCCCACCTCACTCAACCCTCCAACACATTCCAAAATGTGGCCTTGGGTAGGTACCTTTTTGTTTAATTTGTGTCATTAACAATTTAGTTGTTAATGACACTCTTTTTCTTTTGTGTTGCAGGAGTCGGAGTCGGACTCGTGCTCATCATCATCTCCGCCGTCGTCGTATTCAAGTTTGGGCTGCCCAGGGCAAGGGAATGGCGTGAGCAGAGGAACCGCCGTAATCGTCACTATACCACGTAAGTATTTCCCCTACTCACGCCACTCCCCCCATTTCCATTCAGCCATTGGGAAACTGACCATGTGCGTTTTTTTTTAAATTTTGCAGGTATTTGCAGGACAAGCGCCGTCAGAGGGAGAACCAAATGGTGGAAATGGATTTTCTCCCGTCTTCAGTCACCCGCCCGCAAACACCATCATCATCATCTAGCACTTCGATTTTTAATAAAAACTTCGCCTTCAAGGCTGACTTTCCCCTGGAGGAACCACCACCATCAAGCCTTACAGCGGCAGCAGCAGATGCAGCTGCTTTTTTTGCGGGAGTCGAACCACCCCCACCACCAGCAAAGGATGAGGAGAGCTCGGGAGCGGAGGAGATCACACTCCCGTCTGATGCCATTAAAGCTTTTATGTGGCAACAGCGTTTCGGGGAATGGGACGGAGTTGGCACCTCCACACCCTCTCTCAATCCACCACCTCCTCTAAAACTAAAGCGCAGCAAGCGCCTCGCTGAAAAGCAGGCAAAGCAGGAGTCCCTGCTGTAATTATTATTATCATCATCATCATTATATTTTTGTATGAACGTAGGATGGGGAGTCTGCGAAAATATATATATATATGTATTTGTGTAATAGTTGTTCGATCCAGGGCTCTGATTTTCAAGTTTTTTTTGTGGCGTACTTAATACTTACTGTGTTTGTAGTTTTTGCAAACCATATAATCAAATGGGTATTTTTTTTTGCAATGTTTGCTATCGCTGTAAAATGAATTTTATTGTAATTAAATGCAAGGTCCCAACCTGCATAATAATACTATACCTCATTATTATAATATTGTAATGAACACCTGTGGCCAGGCTCATAATACCCCACTCCCTGTTCACAAGTCGAAAAACCAACTCACCAAACCCCCAACCCTCTAACCCTTCACTCCTATGAGTCATACGCAACAAAAAAACTATTCTCTGCACTATATTAACTACTCGCGTGATTATTTGTAGGAAAACCTAATCCGAAAAAATAAGGATTTTGTCCTGTCAAGGATGAATGCAACCTGAATTTTAGTCCATATTTGGAATGTAGCACTTGTCATTTTAATCTATTGGGCAACCGGCCCCACCCAGAGGTGAGGCCTATAAAAAAGCTCAACAGAATGCATTAAGTAATAGGATAACGGGCTTATCAGATTTCAACAGAATTGAATTCATTTTTGTAATTTAAATATTATCTCCGGAAAGGAAAGTGGAAGAACCAATACTATTTTGTTAATGCATGAAACATAGATATGAGAATCGATACTTTGTGTAAAATTTTTATTTGCTCTGTTTATGTAAGTGAACAATTTCATCCAAGGTTAATTCTATAATAAAATCGGCTTCTCGAGTCAAATGGGCAGTAAATGAAGCAATTAAGTTCTGTCTTGGTGACCTTCTGTGTGACTGTAAGCAGTAGAATGTAGTTTAAGTAATGGGAAGTTAGAAACTAAATCGAACACTTAATTGGAAATAATTAAACATCATAAAAGCACGGTGTTAGCACATCCGGTGATTTGATTAAACCTCGCACATAAATTGTTTTTATCAGCTAAGCCATTTCGCTTAGGTTTGTCTACTGGTTTTAATGAGATATCAAAAGTTTATCACTTTAACACGTGCGTGATGAATGATTTATTGCCTTGTTAATAATATCTTTTGTGTATGGTGTTCTATAATGTAATTACTTTTGTTTACTTTGCATTTGCATTTTACTTTGAAAATTTGCTTTGCATTACTTAAAAGTAATCACATGATATTGTTGAATAAGCACATACATTGGCCAATGTTTGTTGTTATGATGGATATCATTATTTCTCTCTTCAAGCGAATCTGCAGGTTGGGAAATAGAAAGCCTTAGGAAGATGCATAAACCGACATTCCCAATATTTATGCATATTTGTATCCAGTTTGGTAGATTATTCCATCTGATCATAATCATTTGAACACACACATATTTTTCACCAGGAGAAAGGCATTTATAATACTCTCATTTATAGGGAATGAATTTGACATAATATTACTTTTTTGTAATATACAAAAGTGTGTCTGTAGCAAACGCATTTATACAGATTTCTGTAATGTTCTATCCTGTACAGATGACAGATACATAACTAAAATTTAAAATTAATGCCAAGCTTTATTTTTAACATAATATACGTGCTTAGTAACATCAGTATTCAATCCACTAATTCATGCAATATTGTAAAATAACTTTTAAACTAATGCGTCATGCTAATCACAAAGGTAGAGACTACAGGAAAGGGATTATAATATATTAATAAAATGGTGAGATTGTCAGATTTCCTCCGATCTTGATTCCTTTTTAAAGCTTGAATAGCTCCGAATTCCCGAAAAGGAATGAAAGGAGGTTTTTTATAAAAATAATACGTTCACAAGAATTCGCGCAAGATTAATTGCGTATTTAACAAAATTAATTTGTCTAGCCAAAACGTGCAATAAATGAAGACATTAATGTCATCAATTCTGATTATTAGCGGTCGAATGTATTGTATGGAAAATAGTTTTTTTATTAGTTCTAACTTGAAACTTAATATTTATGCATCAATCATGCATTATGTTATATGCTATGAAGGTATTGTTGATTACGTCTCGCAGACAAGTTTTATCATGCAGGAATTTAATGCAGCTTCGTGTTTCTACTGGTCTAAATGGGGTTTATGCTCAAATGTTCACCCATTTCACACGTGCATGATTAATGTATTTATAATCTTATTAACTAAATATTACTAATTTTCATTACACAATCCAGAATTCCCAATCACACAGAAACCCTACTAACAATTACTATATTATCGTATTCATGTCTTGCATAAATTCTCTCGTCATAGCAAATTAGCCATAAATAGCTACATTAGCCATATGTGACAGACTTTAAAAGTTCAATTTATGACATTTATTGACGTGAGTAGCGCAAATTTAAAGCGTAAAGGACAGACATGGAGACAGCCGCAATGCTACGTCATAAACGCCTTGTTTACTACGTCTTATTAGACAATGGAAGCAAAACTCAAGATAAAAAATTAATCAGCATTTTAACCATTAACAACAGGAGATATCATTGTTATGCGCACTTAATATTCAACTTCAATTCTCCATAATAACAAAAAACAGTATCAGATGTAACGAATGAACAATGAAACTTATCTCTGTATTCAGATAGGGTTCTACCAATTCTTGAACGACAGTATCTGTGCGAAAACAATATATCATTCACATTCTTAGTGAAAGGAAGACGCCATACAACCGAGAGTAAACCATGAAGATCTTAATATTTTTTACGGTCCTATTCGTGGTTTCTGCAAAGTCTCCACTTGGTACTCATTAATTAAAAATTGTTTATTACTGTTTTCGAAAAATAACAATTTCACAAAGCAATTTTATGTTATATACAAAGATGTGGACTGGATGAAGGGGTCTGATCGTACTTACGTCTACAGGAGCGGACAACTCGTCGAGTTTTTCATGGATTTAGGTAAAGATTTGCAAACATTTCATGTAGTCGCAGTCGGAGCTAAACTCACTCATTGTGTTTGTCTAGGGTGGAAGGAGGACATGAAGGCCGAGTTTGAAAAGAATAGCATATTTTGTATCGAATTAATATACAACAACATAACCATAAAATGGGACGCTCAGTTTACTTTAGTCAACAAAAAGCGAGCAGTTCGGGGTATTGAGCGGGGCAAGGAATTTGAAGAAACTCTTTTTGACGGCAGAAAAGCAAAGGTGCCACTTCGATAATGCAAGTTCGTACACGGTATACTTTAAATGATCATTTGTTAAAAGTCAAATATATTCGTGAATCATATTAGTCACAGCTTAAGTATAATCCCGATGGAGACGATGAGTATGGAATGTTGAGAAACGCCACTTGGAGTTCTAGTATAGCAGGAGGGCCGAAAATACGACATGAATTTTACTACTACTGGGGACATGGATGGGCAGACATAACTAGTCAAGTTGAAGGAAAACCATCTCGAACTTACGGTTTGGAACTTAGGAATAGCTGCATACCTCCACCAATATAATTTAGTTCAAGATTAAAACTAATGAAAACTATCAATTCTATTAAAATGCTTATTTAAGATTATTAACCACTCGATTTTTAAAAAATCGCTAACTATAATAAACGCATTTTATAGAGACAAATAAGAAATATTAAGTTGATGGTATCCATTCAAAAGCTCTTTAAGTTTCAATCCGCATATGGATATCATTCTAATCGCAATTAGCTGGGGAAATGTCTATCGGAGAGTTGTTTAAAGATTAAGGTGAAAAAAATTCTGTAATTACCCGTTAGCGTTATCGTGAAGCTTCAGTTCAAGAACAAATTCCTTAAACGATGCAAAATATTCAAATTCAAAGTGAGGAGAGAGTGAGTGTTATATCATTATTAGCGCACTGGGAATCAAAAACGAGCTTATGATCTTGCAATGTCCGTCTGTCTGTTCCTCTGTAACACTTATTTGATTTGGATGTCGGACATTTGGGTTGGGGGTGTTTTGAATGCATGATTGGTGACGCTCATAGGTATGATTGTGCACCCTACAAGAATGGTAGCTGACAATATGGAATCGTTCTAGAGACCCAACTTAGCTCAGTTTGGGTAGGAGTAATTTTAAGACATTTTCCGCTACGAGTTTTGACACTTGACACTTAAAAATGCCGAATTCGGAGATTTTTTGTTCTACTACTGACCCCTAATTTTTAGAAGGCATTGGTAATGTATATTATTGTGTATACTGACTTGGGACTTTCTACAGGGCTGATTGAGGGTGTTCTACAGGATTGATTTAGGATATTCAAGAGATCGATTGATATTGCACTTCGGTAGAATGAATTTGGAAATGAATCGTTTTTGTCAACTGTCAAGATTCTAATCAAAACAATAAAGTTAAAATTCGAATTAAGTTTCAGTCAATGGCTACAACTAGCACTAAGGGAAAACCGTTATCAACTTCAGTAATACAATCGCACAAATCATCATGCCATGTCATGGAAATAGACAAGATGAGACTGTGGGAGTGAGTAAAGGCGACGACGACGACTATGCAGACCTGAACGAAAAGTCTCTGTAATCTAAACCTACCACTACAACAAAGGTTATTTGCAAGAGTCACAACAGATCATAAGCAAATTCACCGGACAGGTGTAGCACTGTGTGCAATGATATTATATTATGTCCGCAGTTATACGTTATTGTAAGTAGTGGAAAAACTTATATACTAATTTTTTAAATTGTGTGAATTCAAATGTTTCATTCCTACAGTAATCATTTTTTACAATTTTTTCTACAGTTCAATATTATTACATACAAGTATGCTTGTAGACGTAGTAAAATGCCATGAAATAAATCCACATATTGTTTTATCTGTTCATACATAATTTTTTTATTTCTTAGTATTCACATAAAACTTTCAATGTTGTTTGAGGTTACGTAACTTATACTCTCTTTATTGATTTTATAATAACTGTTTTATGTTTTTCAACACAATTTGTACGATTTAGTTTTATCATTAAAATCAGAACAATAATCACAATTCTTTAACTTATTACACATACGTTCATTTCCGCAGCAATTCAATTGGTCGTAAACAATAACACAAAGAGCTTCCGGGTTATTGAATCCCGAAATCACATTCCTCCAATTACTTAGTACCGCCTTTTTATTTGGAACATTTCTGCAGTTTGGCCCAACCGCTACTTGCAGTAGTCCAAGGGTAGGCGGTGAGGTTCGACATTTTTCCAAAAATGTTATATATCCGGTGACCTGAGAAGCAACGTGCATACTCTAGAATTTAATTTAAATACTGACCTAGCATTAATTTGATGTTTGATGTACCAACAAATCCGCTTCATTCTCATCTGTGTATCCGCAACCCCAACCTGCAAAGTGGAGTATGTCATATATTAGCTGTGCAATGAACACATTATATATATTTCTACAATACAGATGGTGTGTGAGTACACACTACCTAGTTTACTCACCGTCATTTCCCACACAGTGCCATCCCAGGCAGTCGGGTGCTATAAAAAATTCCCATACATTAACAATTCTGATACATTTATATTTCTTATTGAAGTTTCAATATGCTGATCTCACCGTCTATCTGTCTGTTGTGGCAGAAACCGTCGCTGCAACAATAGTTGCAACTTCGACTTCGACATTGTTCGGGCATACCATCGTAAAATTGGCAGTTGAACCCATCTGAAATATTTAGAAAAATATTGTTATATTCGATAAAAGACTATAAAATTGGCTAAGTCTAATCAACTTACCTCGCTCAAGCAAAAAACTCCGGGCATCTGGTCGCTGAGACAATTCCCGGTAATGGTTGTTTCGTCTGTAAAAGGGATGGGCCCTCCGACTTCCGGCAAACGATTGGCTTATTTGTCGTGTCCGCACTGCCTGGTCCACCACCCTGTCCCATTTGTGATGGTTCCGCCTGGGAGTTCCGGTGATGAGACCTGTGTAAAATAATTATGGTTATTATCAGGGGTGGCCAAATAGTCATATTTCGTAAATAAAAATAGTAAATAAAAATAGGTAGTTCGTGTTGAAAATAGATTTATTTGCAAATAGTGACATTACATATGGAAGTTAAATAAAAATACAAATAATATTTACAAATAGTTTGGTAAATAANATTTATTTGCAAATAGTGACATTACATATGGAAGTTAAATAAAAATACAAATAATATTTACAAATAGTTTGGTAAATAATAAAATAATCAGCCGTTTACCTTAAGCAATGTCAGGATTTCAAAATTCCGATCAGTTAGCTTTCGCCGATTCGGATTGAAAATCATTTTCGAATAATTCCATAATCGTTCAACGGGCGCTGAAGATGGAAGCGGAGTGTTATATTTAATGAACACTTCCTTCACGTGTGGATACTTATTTAACATACTCAGTTCAACGCATGGGTCATTTAAGTAAGAGTAACATTCTTGATTGGTTAACTGTTCTTGTGACAGGGAAGTGTTCATGGGCTCTTCCGTCAATACCTCGTACTCGAAAAAATCATCCATTGCGCCAGAAGTTTGTAGACTTGACAATTGACTGTTGACGCCCGTTTTACTTACAGCTTTAATAAATATTTCTCGAAACTCATCTCGATGTTCAACTTGAATCCATCGTAGTTTATGAAATGGATGAGATACTGAGGCAATAATTGCATCATTAGCATCAAACGGAGAATGAAAAAAATTTGTAAATCGATTTCGAAGGGATTTTAGCACAATGTCAACTAGTTTGTCGACTTCCTTAAACTGACTCGCATCAATGCCTAGTAACTTCTTTTCCGTTAACAATAGTGTTGGATACAGATGACCAAAAAACATGTTTTTCTCCCCTTGCAGTTTGTCAAGTGCTAGCGCGATTGGCTTAACTACCGCTACGAATTCTTGTAAGTATGTTAACTCTCGTTCAAGCAAATTTGAAACATTACACACGTCGAAAATGTCCTTCAGCAATAGTCTCTTATCGAGCAGTGAGTTTAGGGAGTCATACAGCGAGTTCCATCGAGTCACACATGGTCTGATTAGGGCAGTTCCTGTCAAGGACAAAACTTTTTCTGCAGTTTGAGAGGACCTTCCTATTTTATTCCATACGCCAAAACATTTAGCAAGAGCCGATTTGTGAAGCCGGGACGTGTGTTTCTCAATATCCTGCGTACAAATCAAGCTCAATGTATGAGAGGCGCAACGCAGATGCTGAGGTAATTTATGTAAACCTTCGGAGTCTTCCGTGTTGTTTAAAATTTCTGTCAGGCTTGCTAGATCCTCGTCGTTATTGGAGTCAATTTCATGTTGGTCATTTTCACTTTGCACCTCGCCATCAGGACCTGTTAAGTCGATATATCCATATGTCCGAAATGCTTTTGCGAAATTCGAGGCGTTGTCAGTTACGGCTCTTGCCACCTTGGACACAGGAACTTCGTACTCAAAGAGTATGGTCGAAAAAATATCTGCAATGCGGTCGAACGTATGGGACCCAATGAATCTGCGACAAGCCAACGATACAGATTGTCGTTCCAGCTTGTCATTTATCTACATTACGAAATACAAAAATTGTTAAGTATCTTTCAAACTTGTATTAAAATCTATTCAACTTGAACGCATATTTTCATACCCAATGAATTGTCATCCCCATGAAACTTCTTGACTTTCCGTCACAAGTCCAAATGTCGGCGGTCACCGAGAAAACATCAACTTTTTTAAAACGTTGTATAAAATCCTGACGTTGTTCGTTAAAGGAAAACAGTATTCGGCGGGTCAAAGTCTGTCTAGACATAATCTCAACATCTGGCTTCAGTCCTAAAGTAAACACATTGTAATCCATAACTAAATTAAATGTGTGTAATGTGTATATTTTTATTTTTGGGACATTTTAGCATTTTAAACGTTCTGTGATATCGACTAGAGAAATTTTGTACCCTGCAGCAAATCACGAAATTCGGGCTGGTCTACTGTTGAGAGTGGATGCATTCCTTTCACAACGTAATTGATGATAAGCCTGTCCACCTTTGAAATAGATCGATTCTCATCCAACCGACCAAATGACAGCAATGTTGTTGTCTGAGGCACGGATTCATATTTCCGCTTTCTTTTCGTAGCCGCTTGACCTTCATTTTTGAAACGCTCGAATTCAGATTTATGTTGCTTAAATGAAATAAAACAAAATTGACTGATTCAAAATTGTATAAATACCTATATGTGAACAATTCAGATGACGACCCTTCAATTAATGATAAAGTAATTAACGTACCCGCAAATGTAGCAAGAAGTTCGACGTTGCGTTAATAGCACCTTTAACTATTTTCTTCTTTGTTTCGGTTGAACAAATTTGGCAACTTGCAATTACCGACAACTCATTAATTTCAACAACTGAAAAATATTTTCCGCGTAAGATAAATGGTAGTGATTCTACACATTGACTTTGATCCATTTTAAATCAGTCTTAATGATAACGTTTAATTAAACTTCAAGAAATTCGCATTCGTACGCAGAGCTTGTGACAATAAATACAGCAGCCAAAGCCAACATCATTCTGGAAAATTGCTAGTGATGTATGGAATGTCGTGTTCGTGTTTCATCGTAAAAATGGCATTCGGTTGTAAGGGTAGACAAAGTTGGTTGAGCAGTGCATGCCACATTGCGGTCGGCAGTCTAGCATTCATTTTACCTGAGATTTTCTGACATGAAATTGCCCATGAAGATGGCTTATAAATAGTATTTGTAAATAGTATTTGCTAGTATTTACAAATAGTTTCTCGAGACGGGTTTGTAAATAAATACTTAAATAAAATACTCGCAAATTCTTGGTCTAAATAAAATACGTAAATAAAATACTTTATTTGTAAATAGTAATTTAATTGAAACTATTTTATTTATGGCCACCCCTGGTTATTATTAATATTAGTAATTATAAAACAAACCTGTGACATCATTTTACCATTTTATGTAATTTACTTACCAATGCTTATAAGCGTAGCGAAGATAATTGTGATGTAAAACATTGTCTTTCTTCCTTCTAATACGTTTATAATTTCTTTGCAACTATGAGAGCGATCGATGGATTGATTATGTTGTGACACTACGACAAAACCTGGCTTTTATACTGGAAAAATTTATGATAATGGTTCAAAATAAAAAATAGCAATTACGGAAATGTGAAATTCTTATGATTGAACATAACTAGGTGGGCGTCGCAAAATCAAATAAAAATATTGTCCTTCAAGAATTTACAACATACAACTATCATTCATAGGACATACATTCAAGGTTATTTACATAAAATCATCTTGCAAAACATATTATCAATTACAGAACTTGCGAATTTATTAGCGCGATTAAGTAAATACGATACCATGACTATAAAAATTTGACTTTAAATGTCCCACATTATACCAGGCGTAGCAATTATTCATATTATTATTCTACCAAGCTTGGACTGAATTTTAATAATGACAGTAAGATTTCACTCCCAAATCAAATTAAACGTAATGTCGTTTTGAGCTAATTATGTGTTGACTTTACGATTCATCATACCTTTACGCTTTGTATCATTTATATCCCGTCCCGCTTTGCGACATCCATCTCGGCTTGGAGTAGAAACCCTTTCATGCGTCGCATTGATGCTGTTGATCGCCCAGGAGGGACTCGTGCTTCCTCGCTAAATGGGAATACCTCAACGCCTTACTAGCCTGGAAACCGCAGTTTATAGACGGCGGTCATCGCTCCTGTTTCCACCTAGAGATATTCCGCGGAAAATTTATCCTGGACATGCCGGCCAAAGCGATCGTCGTTGGAAGTGAAGTAGTCACACTTTCTACATTTGTGTAATAAGGATGGAAGAGACGAGTGGGATGGTTTTGGCGGCGGCTCCACCTCCACCCCAATAAACTCGCCCCCCTTCCCTTTGCACCCGGACCTCAAGTGCCTCCTTAGCCATTACTGAGCCCTAAATTCTCCCCGCAAACGGTTCAGAGGATCTTGACTTCTCCGTGTTTTGAATTCACGTGGATTTCCAACCCAACCATGGACTGGAATAGAGACTCACAGCTGTCGCCTTGGGACTTAAAGTGGTGGAGGTGCTGCTCTTTCATGTGAAAATTGAGAAGGTACTTGTGCGCCACCAGCTTCCTACAGACTTTCTAGGCTACGGGTTTTTGAACATTCTCTAGAAAAAACGCTTTAACTTGCATCGTAAGGTTGTCCTTGGTTTGAAAAACCGACGGACAGTGGTCGATTTCCACTCTTTTTCCCAACATTTTCTGCTGGCTCTTTTGGCGTGGTCATCAAATGGGGTTTAGTGAATCCCACAAAGTCGCAGGAGGCGAAGGAGCCCGGATGTACAGATGCGGGAGGTGTTTCATGTGGTCGAACAAATTTATTCAAGGGTCATCTGCACCGCGAAATGTGCAAAAGAGGAGGTCATTTCGGAGTGGCTCTATGACCAGAACTCCAAATTATGACCAGAGATGAAACCTGATAAAATTTTGCCAGTTGGAAAATGATACTCATCTACTGCCCTTCACGCCCACCCGAATAAATGCATTTTTTGAAAAATGTTGGCGACAGGATTACCGTCAGGATTGGGAGATTCCAAGTCCAATTGCTAATTTACAAGACATGCCCATTTCAGACCAATTTCTGAATTTTTGAGGACAATTCACAAGGACTCAAGCTCTTGTTATGAGTACGGTGGCCTACGACAGTTTTCCAGTTTCACCATGTATTCTTATTCCGTGTCGGACGGACTGGATCACTCGAGGTCGGAGCACCTGACTATTTTGGAGCCAGACTGGAATTTGGATCAAAGTTTTAGTCTTAAAAATATGAACGTCTCGGGTCAAAAGGACCTTGCCCAATTTCGGGAGTTGGTGACCTCCAAGTATACTCCGAATTTGGAAGAATTGGAAGTAGTGCGCTCTCGTCACTTAAAATTGGATAAAGCCTCTATTTTGGATGCAGATAATAATGTTTTGCGTTTAGCTTGGCCCATGCAACCAAATCTGAAGATTATTCGGTTTGATTTGGAGGAAATAACAGATATAGGAGGATTCCCAATCAGTTGGACAGAACAACTGAGAACCTATCCGAATTTACAAGTAATATCAAAATACAGTCTTTTGAACACACAAGACCATTACGCGGCGATAATTTCACCAATATGATCATTTCTATATAGGGTTTGTTTCTTGGAGATGCGCAAGTTTCCTGGAAGGACGAATTGGAAAGAGTGCTAAGCGCCATCCTGGAAATTCGACAAAGAGAAGACGGTAATGGAGGGGGTGCTTTAAACAAATTTACCAAATTGGATTTGGTCCACTTTCAGAAGTCAGTTAAAAAACATCACGCTTGTAATTAAATTTTAGCTCTGTTGAAACTACTAAAGCTCTATTGATTGACACTCTTGTTTGATGATATATCTCTTTTGGCAGGATTAGATGTAGCGTAGAAGAACTCCATCCAAGCCTCCTCCCCTTCCTCCGAACCTCTGGCTTGAACTTGACAGAACTTGGTCTGGACCTGGGAAAGTACACAAAGGGTCCCCTTGCTCATCAAGTGCTGAGCACTTAGGCCCACTGCCTCAAAACCCTTACACTCCGCTTGGAAAAACAATTATTCAAATTAACTTCCATTTTCCAGCAATGCCCTACCTGACAGTGCTTACCGTGCTGGGTGCCCAAGTGTCCAACCTCACCTTCCTCAAGCATTTCCCTTTACTCAAGCATGTGCATTTATTGGCAAGTAGGAGTCTAGAGCAAGATGAGGAGGAGGTCCCCTTCCGCTCTGGCATGTGGACCTAGCTGAATGGGAGTTTCCACTTTTTTTGATATGCTTTAACTGCTGCTATGATGTGCAGCTTGCGGCTCCTGGTGGCGTTGACAGACTTGCGAGATGGATGCCGAAGCTAAAGCACTTGGCACGATGAACACATCGGCACTTTGGCACTTGGCCTTGACTAATGAAAGTCTTGGCGTTGTGGTCAAGTGCTGGCCCAACCTGGAGACATTGACGATTTATGAGGAGTTGGTGGACGACGTAGGAATTGCTCATCTGGTGTCGTCAGTAAGTGAAGATTACTCTCTTGTCCATTTACCCCGTGAGCACTCAAGTATAGCTTGTTTTTAGAAATAAACAGGTATTTGATCAAATCTTGGTGACTATTTTGTGTTTAATTTATATATAGAGTTACAAAAGTTGCGAATTCAGTCAGAGACACTAACGGACTTGTCTGTTTACAACACGTTTCTCAAGATGCCGAATTTGGACTGGTTGGAGGCCACTTTTGATATGGTACGCAAAGTAATCTACGAATATGAGTAAATCATGTATTTTTTACTTTATGTTTTGCAAAATGCAGGTATGCAAAATAGTTTCTTTTTGAATGTTGAATGAATCAATTAGTTGACTCCAACAGCGTATCAAGCGTTGAAGGACAAAATGAGTCATTTGGAGCTAACCATTTATCCCAGCTGGCAGAATGTTGCGCAGCAGGCAATAAATTGTGTCCTCGCTCGGAAATTTAAGCGTTAAAAATCACAAGTTGCCTGATTTTTTTCCTGCACACCACACGCCATATTTTTCCAATGAATGACGAAATTCCTTGATGGAAATTTCAAGAGAATCACTATTTTAAGTTTGAGCATACTGCCTTTGCTTACCTTGTCAATACCTAATGTAATGAGTTGTTGCTTTATATTACCTTTCATAACATAATTAATTTTCAAACCTGTTTCCATTATAAAATTGACAAAAGTTAAAATAATAAGCAAATACAATAAATGACAAATAAAATGCACATTGCCATCGTCACCTTCGAGAAAGGGGAAATGAGCAATACCAACAGAGGAATTCTCGTGGAATACCTAGAGTCTAGCCTAGTACGCCAGCAGAAGTGCTATTAATGTAACACACTTTTTTTGAGAAATGCACACGAAAACTCACAGTTTACATGAAACACAATACTATTATTCATATTTTATTATCCTTTTGTTTTATTTATGTCAGAATTTTTCTTTTCTGCTTCTGTTCGTGAGTTCGCAGACTTGAGTGAAATCTGTTGATTTATTTATTTGGGTGTAGAAAAAGTCAACAAAACATCATATAATACACAGCTAGTTACTAGCTTTTACGGAGACAATGTTGTTGCTCAAATGAATTGTCCCAACCTTTTGTGAAAAATTTCTTATATACTTCCACTTTAAAATAATCATCGACTGGCTATAAACAAAGTTCATTGTTAAACAAACAGAGTAGAGGAGTGTGTGAAGTTGTATGAATTCTCAGAATACTGTTGCAAAATGTGATTGTACGGATGAAATAGAGTTATATTAGAAGAGGGATTATTTTATTATGCAAATAAGTAGTTGAGATGATATGATTTAGAATTTATTGACATCTACCAGCATTTATTTTTAACAATATCGTAAGTATAGCACAATACAAACCATTTAACGGATATAAAATTATAAATTATAAATCAATCATTCAATTCACTAGGAGGTAGTGGTTATCACAAGAATATTTTGATTGCTGGTTGGTTATCTGCCGAACCCACTGAAAACAAACATGGTAATGTTAATAATAATAATAATAATACAGAGGCAGGTAAAGGGAGAGGGATTAAAATTTGGAAAATGTCACAAAATCCATATATTTAAAAAACCGCACTTACAATGCTCCAGATCCAGCGGAAGCTGCCGCATGTGCTGAGGATCCAGCGTAGCCCAGTCCTCCATATCCAGGATAGCCCAGACCGAACCCACCAGCTCCAGCGGATGCCATTGCAGATGCTTGAGAACCAGCAAATCCTCCTCCACCACCGTAGAAACGTCCTGTCCTATTGCTTGGCATAGAAAGAGCTGTAAAAATACAAAAAACATTATTACTTGAAATTTTAATTTATATGATTCTGTCAGGGATCCAGTACACAAATACAAAATTATCGAAATATTTAAAGATTTGCTTTTACCTTCTTCAATTGTAATCGGGGAAGAACACACCATGACAAAGAAAGTGGCAGGGACAACCAAGACGATATTGATGAGGATGAGCTTGGAAGAAGCCATAGGAATAATTGGAATGTTTCATAATCGGGGAAGAACACACCACGACAAAGAAAGTGGCAGCGACAACCAAGACGATATTGATGAGGATGAGCTTGGAAGAAGCCATAGGAATAATTGGAATGTTTCTGGAGATACTGAGCGCTGAGAGTAACAAAATTATTGGAAAAATTCCAAATGTGAAGGTTCGATAGTGAGTGGAGGAAAAATGTGTTTGTTTAAACTGCAACTCAGCAAGTGATGATGTGATGATTTTCTCGGCCAAGTATGCTCCTTTTTATACTTGAGAACTGTGAGGAAAAAAGGAAATCCCATGCAGCCCAGAATCTCTTCGGGTACACACCTGAACAGATAGTTTTATTAGGTATATTGTGTGGTAGGACGGAACTACCTGTTTCAGTAGACTTGCTCAAGAGGGACAATAAGCCACTACATATTCTCAAAAATACAGTCTTTCAGTCCGAGATTATTTTTGTTTGGCCTTCGCCTGCATAGTATTTTTTGGGTAGCTATGAATGAACACTGCAGAAAAGTGTATTTTGTTGAAGGGATTCTTTGGGAAAACAGAAAGGTTTCCCCCCATAAAGTTAATATTAGGCCTGTTATGTTTGCTGCATGCATGCATCCTCCTCACTCGTGTAGGTTTAATTACCCCCACCACACCACCGTATGGGATTCCCAAGCATGCTCTTTATATATGTCCCTTAGATTTTGGTAAAAATACCATTCATTCTGAGAAGATACATAAAACCCAAGTCGTCGTCCCAAGAATAATGACAACGATTTTCGGGAAATGGATGAGCAAGTATATCATAATAGAAACATTAAGAAACATAAAAAAAGATGAGAAACGCTAGTGTTAAGGAAATGAGGAATTTTGTGACTCGATCCTCAATCTGCTTTAATTGCACAAACTCATCCATCATCGTCATCGTTAATGTATAAATTAGAAAAGTAGTCCGCCGACTTCTCCAAATGTTGGGAGACTTTGACCTCCACTAGGCTCCGGTCGTGGTGGTCGTGGATACGCCTTGCAACTAGTTTCCCAATGATGAACCCTCCTCGTTCCATACCGATACTCCCCCTTGCAATACGGACAGGTCCACGTTTCCATCAAATGACTGGCAAGGGTGTGCCTCTGCAGATCAGCCTCTTTCAAATACGTCGCGTCGCACTGCTCACACTTGTGCACGTAGAGATCCGGATGAGCCTCCTTCATGTGAAGGACGAGCATCGGGTGGTGGAGCACCCGGACCCCACAAATCCTACACTTTTTGACTTTCCTGGAACGATCAACGACCTTTCTGGAAACAGTTGTTGACGGGAGTGAGGCTAGTTTCTCCGGGTGGAATTTCCGACAATGATATTTTAAAGTGTAGGTGGAACCCAAGACCATTCCACAATATTCGCAGACATGGCTCCTCCCTGAACTCCCCGTCCCATTTCTCCTCAATTTGGTATTGTACGGTCCCATTGTTTTGATGCCCTCCTGTTGTTGCTCGCTCCCGCCCCGAACCGGAGCCGCCGGCAGTGCCGGAGGATCCTTGTAGTCCTCCATACTTATTTCCGGATGGTCCTTCTCGTAGTGCGCCTTCACACTCCGCCTCAGCCCAAACACCTTCCCGCAGAATTCGCAAATAAACTTTTCCCCGTTCGGGAATTTCCTGATGTGAACATTTGCATGAGCCTCCAAATTGGGCCTGTTGCTGAATCCCTTGCCGCAGAGGTCGCATTGGTAGTTTTGAACGCCAAGGATGGACTCGTGCTTCCTATTTAAGTGCATGTACCTCAGAGGCTCCCGGCACCGGAAGCCGCAAAGCTTGCAGGAGGCGTACAACGCGCCCTTCTTCTTCACCTCAAAATATTCATCGCAAAGGTGGTCCTGGAGATGCCGGTCAAAACTGTGTTTGCTGGACGAGGTGTACTCGCACTTTGTGCAGCTGTACGATGATTCGGATGAGGAGGGCGGTGGCGGTGAGCCACCTTGGTGGAGTGGAGTCGTCGTCGAATCGTCAACCGAATATGCCTTCCTTCCCCTGCACCAAGCCTTCAAATGATTGAGAAGATATTGCCTCGACCCAAACTCCTTGCCGCAAAAGGAGCAGGCCGCCTTGGAATCCAGGTGCTTGGAGTTCACGTGAATTTCGAGGCCTTGCTTGGAGCGGAAGGCGGACTCGCAGTGGTCGCATTGGAACTCGAAAACCTCGGCGTGCCTCTCCTTGAGGTGGAGCTGGAGCAGATGCTTGTGGGCAAACTCCTCCCCGCACAGTTTACAGGCCGCCGGCTTCTTGCCCGCTTTCCCCTCCAGATGAACCGCTTTGACGTGCTTCATCAAGTAGTCCCGGAAAATGAAGGTGGAGGGGCAGTGCTCACATTTCCACGGCTTATCTAGTACTCCTTTTTCGGATTTATCATCTACGCCGGAGGTGGAGGTGGAGCCATGTACACGCTGACCGTGCATCGTCAACTCCCGTTGTGTGTACATCACCATTGAGCATTTGGTGCAGGCGTACGACTCAATTCCCAGCTCGGGCAAGTGGTTCAGCTTCATGTGCCGCATCAACTTGACCCAAGAGCCCCTCTCCCCGCAAAACTTGCAACGGAGGAGGTCACTACTCTGAATACTCTGACTCATGTCATCATCGACGTGGACGTCGACCGTCTCCACCGCCTCCTTCATCCGATGCTCATGCTGGTGGACGTAGAACTTGTTGGGGTTGTCGGTAACGAGGTAGCACTTTGAGCAGTTCAAGATTAGTCCCGGGTGCAACCTTCGGATGTGGCGGATTCGAGCTTCGTGGCCGGGAAGAGTGGAGTCACAAGCTGGACAAGGATCACTACCACCTGTTCTTCTTGGAGCCCTTCTAGTCCTTTTTTGGATTGCTGCTGACTCTGACTTGGGGGTAGTAATTATTATTTTCTTCGGGGCTACTATCCTCTTCATCCTTCCATGTTTGCCGTGTTTCATGTGTCGCCTCAGATCCGAGTCCAGGGTCGTCACAAAGTCGCACTTGGTGCAGGAGTGTGACTCGATCCCGAGCTGGGGCAAATGCTTCTGCCTCATGTGGACAAACATTTTCCTGAGCAGGCGGCTACTACTTTGGCAAATCTTGCAGCGAAACATGCTCTTGTTGCCTTTCTTGATCTCCTCCATGGCCTCCCTCATCCTGTGCTCGTATTGGTGATTGAAAAACACTTTTGGAGATTGGGATTCATAACCGCAGTTTGCTAGTCCACAGCGGAGGCCCACCTTCTTGTGCAATTGGATGAGGTGACGTATTCGGCTCCCGTGACCGGGGTAATCCACCTTGCAGACTGGACAAGGGTAACTGGGCTTATCCTCCCCGTCGTCGTGGGGGTCCGGTGCCGGTGGTAGAGGTGGTACAGTGACCACTGTTGACTCTTGTGATGATGATGATGATCGTGGAGCAGCGTGGGTTATTTTCATGTGGACTTGGAGTCCGGCGAGATTGCGGAACAGCTTTTGGCAAATACTGCACGGATCTGGAAGAAATAGAAATATATATTGCAAGGATTGGATTGGACACACACATTATAATACTGTGAATCATTGACAACTGTCAAAAATAAAATGTCGAGATGGATCCCCTATCGCCTTACACAATTTCCTGTCACCAGGTTTCTTACAAACGCTGCTGATAGCTTTCTTCGCCACGACGACGACGACTCCTCCACGTCCCTCCTCCTCCTCCTTTGCACTCCTCCTCCTTCTTTTCTTAAGAGCTACGGACTCGGAGGAGCTTGTGGATTTGCTGGTCGCCGCTAATCTATATTATCAGCCAAAACAAGTTAAATAATAAAACAATGTGACATGAATATTTAAAAAATGTTAATCTAGTTATTAGTTCAATAAAACAATGCAATTTTAAAATCTTATTATTTGCTTAGGTATTTACAGTTTTGAACGTCGAGTTGCTATGGGTGGTGGATGCAAAAAAGTGTGTGCCTCCAGATCAGAATCTGAATCTGCGGCTGGAGCTGGACTATCATCATCATCCAAGCGCCATGGCTCATCATCTTCATCGATGACATTGGCATTATTAATTTCATCCTCCGAATCGGTGCTTGTTTCATTAGCAAAGTCAGGGTTATCATGTTGGGATTCCTTTGGAACCACTTCCTGTTGCTCCCAACTCAATTGCCGATCTGACAATAAATTGTAATTAAAAAAATTTTAATTGAGTTTCTCGAACAATTATTACAACGAAAGTTTTGTTTATTAATTAGTTTTAAATAACTAACCTCGGAAGAACTGGCGAATGAGGGTGTGCACATTTAATAATTTCCCTCCTCCACCTCCAACATCTTTCTCCTCCTCCACCCCCTCCGTCGTCGTCCTCATATCCTCAAAATGGGCCACACTTTTTCCAATCTTGGCCCTCAAGAGTGTTCCAAGCCCCCCAATTTTCCGTTGTAACTTGTAGCATTCTTCTTGGGCCTCGACAGCTTGCGCCATCAGTTCCGAACACGCCCCACACAGGTGACACGAGGATGACGACGATGACGACGACGCCATCCACCAGTCCCCTGGATCTAGTCCAGTTTTCTCCAGCAACTCTGCGACCACCTCACTCGGAACCTGGAGCAGCTTCCGGAGCAGGAATATACAGGACAGGCTCCTCCTCAGGCTGGGCAGAGGCTCCTGCAAACTAAAGAAACAGGGCTCGAGATCACCACCTCCACCTCCAACACCTCCATTTGAAATGGGATTTAAGCAGACTAGGCAGCAGGAGCTGATGTTATCATCATCATGATGAGTCTTGGAGTAATCTTCAGTATTTTCCACTTTAATCACTAGTTTAATCTTCATCACGGAATTATTGCCGGAGGCTGATGAGCCGCTGGATTCCATTTGTAACTTTCAACTTCACATTTAATCATTAATTTGTTTAATTAACTTAAATTAAATTATCGAATTAAAAAACTTGTTATAAGTAATTCACTCGAAAAACTCTTTTGGGAAGTTTTTGGGACATATCGATCATCATCTGTTTTGCTTGATGTATTAAACAAAAGTGAGTTTTTGATTGGAAAGTTTTAGCGGGATGACTGGGGTAAGGAGAGAGCTCTCAATGACTCGAGCAGGAGTGTATATATCGGGGGAAAAGTAACAAAGAGCTGAGAGCTTTCTTTCTTGCTTTTGCATAATTTGCTTTTTTGTATTTTTTACAGATTTTGCGTGATTTACAAACAACCAATTCATTACATTTTATCTTATTTTTTATATATTTTGTAATTTATTGATTTTTTTGGTAAGCGAGCAAAGTGGTGGACAGACAGAGGGGTGCGTAGAAACCCTTTTTGCATTGCAATCAACATTATAAATTTCTAATCTTGCTTCTTCCAAACTTGCTTAAAAATTTCATAAAACAATATTAATCCTCATAAACAAGTTATCCACGATGACTAAGCAAGGTTTTGGCTGGATTTTGTTTCTAGTAATTGTCGTTAAACATGTAGGCAACGTTCGGCACGACGAGGCATCCATCATGTCCTCATGACGCATATAAGTATATACTGACTCGTCAGGGAAATAACATTATAATAAAACAAGTAGGAAGAATTTAAGACAAAAAAATATGCAATCATTTATGCAACAACGCCAGTAGAAATGCACACGTATCCTCGCTGGTCAATAATAAATATAACAACATATTGTTTGTGTACTATAAAACAAGGAAGTAAGATGCAATAACAAGAAGCAAATTTATAACTAAACCTCTTATTTTCTATATGTATATTTTTATTATATTATTATATATGCTGTGGCTTAATGTAAATAATTCCAAACTGCACTTCATATCCAAATCATAAACACGTATGTTATTTTCCAGTTGGTATGTGCTCCAGTTTTTCTCCTCCTGATATTCATGGTTT
>JAANSN010000574.1:0-38387 GCA_036850665.1 Dicranocentrus wangi
CCTGTAAATCTTGGAGTGAATACTTTCCATGTCTGCGTCGAAAACTGTTAGCGTATCTCCCAAGCCTCGCAGCGGATTGCTGATTGCAACTGCCATGCTGATCTATTTCCATCAAAGGTGGAAAACATTGTTACCAATCATATCAATAAATGCCTGTAGTCATTTAGCGTGTTTTATTTCATCTGTTAGCGTATTAATTTTATACTGGACTGAGAGGCATCCGGAAGCAATGATTATTTCCACCCAAAATGGCAATCGGACCGTGACAGGGATTCTCATAGAAAGCCCAACTGAAAAATGTAAATACAAATGCCAATTAGGGCACTACATATCATTTGATTAAAAACACTTAATGAAATATTTTTTTAAAATCCTTACATTCCATTGATACAAGCACAGGAAAACAGTTCAGGATCTTTAAATGCTACTCCGACAGGACAATCCCTGCCATCGATTTCTATTTCCTCATCCCCTTGATACAAAACGATACTGGAATGCCCAGTCTTTCCTCCGTTTTGCCCTTCAGCGAGTATTAGTAAAAAGCACAAAATTAGAGCACTAATACCACCTAACCTTTCTCTAAAGTCGCAAAATATTATCCAAAGCATCCTTGTATAGTATAAATGTTAAAAAGTCGGTAAACTAATTACAATCTAAAGTGGTAACCACTACTATGCTACAAAAATTATCAATCAGGTTATATAATCTCTACGTCTCACTCGAAAGTAAACAGTCATTCATTCAAAATTTCAAAAATAGCACAATGAGTAGCCTAAAATGTCTAAATTTCATCATTGTTCCATTGTTGGCGTCTTTAGGAGTTCAATATTCGAGAGTGTCCTACTTGTAATAAATCTCACATTATCCTTTGTGAGTTTACTACAATATTAATTACCACAACATAATAATATATATCGGTTACTTCGTGTTTATGACCTACATCTTACCAATTTCATACATTTATCTTCTCTGCCTCCTACGCGAACGCGGTTCAGAATCCATGTTGGAATTCATGTTGACCACAAACTGCGAAGCCGATGTCCAAATCAAAGCGTTGACTTCACAACTACTCGACCCACAGGACCCGCGGGTAGACGTAGGCCCAGTCCATGTTCTGAAATATGTGTAGGTCGTGCGACGCTAAAACAAAAGAATATTTACTAAATTCAGGAACAGGTATAAAGGAATCGCGAATTGGGTGGATGAAGTTAGCAGTAGATGAGGATAATGTTTTCCTCCATCTGAATCTTATAAAAGTTCTCACCCAATTCGCGAATGACGACAGTGGGTTGCACGAGAAGGGAAGTAATCGCAGGATGCATGGTGAAAAAACAAAACTGCAAATTAATTTGCTTTCCGTGGATCCGACTCTGTGAATACTCATGAATATGATGCGCTAACTAATCTGGAGCAGCGTGTATGTTTTCCTCAGCCTGCGTGAGCAGTTTCTGCAGCAGACGCTGACGGGAATTAAAATACGAGAAGCTGAAAAGATAAAAATATAGGATTTGATATGACAAAATTTCCATATTTCATTTAACATCTCAAAATCGGAGTAAAATATGAATGACTTACAATTCATTTTTCTCGTCAGCCCAATCGTTAAGTCCATCACACTGCTCGTCCCTTGACTATTCATGACCGTGGTTTTCGAACTTATTTGGGTGGAAAGGTATTACCAATGAAATGCTAAAAGTACGTAATATTAATACAATTGCATTTCCATATCCGAGTACCTCCGATAATTGTTAGAGATCTACCGAGGGAGTTAATAACCATGTCAGGTAGATTTTCCAGACTGGCGTGCGATTATGAACTAGTGATTTTGTGGACTTTTAGTCGACGGACTTTTCCTTGTTTCCCTTTTCCGCCCTGGCTCATGTAAACAAGGCTGTGTCATACAAAGCCCCACTCGCATCCCAATTTCACACGGAAAGGAGGACTCAAGAAGGACCACCGTTCCTTTTGGATTCTCCTGAGAGAGATCTGCAACTGTGCAACCTGCATTTAAGTAATAACTCAAATGGTTGAAGCGTCACTATCGGCATCGTGGCCATCGTGGGATATTATTATTAATTACACAAAAAGTCGACTCCACTAAAACAGGAATAGGTGCACCCGAAATCCGAATGTACTTATGCGTTTCTTATGTATGCAATCATTTCTCCTGCTATAATACTGACCTGTTTCCGCATTAATTTCTTGGAATTGTTATACATGAATCTGGTTCACGATATATATCACGATGATTCTTCTGCAACAATAATTTCCATCTCACATCAATTTGACTTCTTGACCACTTAGCCTTAATGATAATGAATGATTATTATGAGGTGAAGAAGAGTGAAGCAGTATACATTGAAATGAAGAGAAATGTGTGTACATTGAGATTATTTATCTGCAAGACATTTCACTTGAAACAACGAGTTTGTGTCCATTTTATTTACACCACCAAGAACACGATGTATATAAGTACTGCATCGTAACGGTAAATACATTTATAATTCAATATATAATTGCGTTATACATACTTGTATTCGTACAGATCTTAAGAATATAGTTTTACATACGTAGAAGGGAAAATGAAAGCTTTTATGAATATATTATGACTAAATTTTTAGCGGATCATATAGTTTTGTTTATAATATACTTATACCACACAAAACGAAACGAATTAAAGCAAACTGAGCACTTTTGATTTGATTTGATTCAATTCAACAGGTCGCAGTAATCATACCTGCTCTTGCATGGAGGTTGAAGGTTGCTCTTGAAGGTTGCATGGGAAATGAAATCATAAAGAAATCATTGGTATTATTATTAAATGTACGTTTTTTTGACTGTATTATTATTGAAGGTCATCAAATCAATATCATATTTTATATCTGGAGAATATTCCATATCGTATCGTATCACATATTATTTGATATATATTTTTCAAAGCCGTGTAATTGAAAAGGGTAATATAAAATAGACATAATTGTATCTGTTGTAAGTATATGCGTGTAAAATGCTATAAATATCCCGAGCTTCAGGGCATTGTCCATGTTCATGCGAAACACAACTTTTGTGCACGATCTTCAATATAAACCGTGATATGTTCTACCACCTGCGAGACAGTTATTATTGAAGCCCCTAATCCAGCCTATCATCATCTCCTCCGCCCTGAAGAACACAAATAATGAATTTATAGCACATATATATGCATTATCATTCGTCGTTTCAGTAACTCTATACCTTTTCCACTTTTAACGTTTTTATTGATTTTTCCGCAGATTATCTTACCAAAAAATAAATCAACACATTTTATCTTAAAATCGTTCGCTTTTTCTCACCATAACATATATATATTTAGATATATAGATATATATTTACACTGATAAATTCTTTTTAAGATCAGGCCTGTACACGGACATCAAGTATATTACGCAACCCTCTTTTTTGAAACATAGAACGGAACAATGAACATCAGTGAAAATCAAAGTGCACCGTATCAGATATCATCATATTTATTATTGCGAACCAGAAAATGTTCCCTCTGACTCCAACAACTTTTCTAGCCGACTGACAACTCACGTTTCATATATTATATAATAAACCTACAGCTTTGAAAAAAAAACTTTTACGAAGAAAGCGGAGGCATATCTTCTTCTTGCTTTTAGTCTTGTTAGAATAAGACCAACTTTTTAAAAAATCTAGCCTCCGCAACTCAATCTCTAAATAAACTTTGATGAAATCGTTCTTGTTCTTAAAGATCCATTTGAAATGACGTAAATTACGAGGTAAACTCTAGAAATACACATTGATACATACGTATACAGTACACAGTATATATTACAATGATGTCATAATCCAAATTGAGCCTGAACTCATTTTTTTTATTTAAAGTTAAAATCATCTCAATCGCTGTATATATATTTTCACTCATGTGTTATATATTATTTAAGGCAGTCCCAGTCACACGGCATTAATTGTCTTGTTCTCCCCTCAACTACTTAAAAAACTAACTGTTTATTGCATTGAATTAGAAGTCCTGAGATTTTCATTTTTATATTTCTACCGTATATTCATCATGGGTTCTCTGGTTGGATGGTTTATTTACGGTTTCTTTTATTCAATATATGTACAAATTACATGAAAACTAGATGCCGAAAAGGTGCCACCCATTATTTGGCGACTGCATTGCATAAATTTTTTGGTTCAGGTTTTGTTTTTTCTTTCCACGATATGCGAAACGATATATTCAAAGGATTTCGTTATCATATTTTCAAAGGGTCACAGAATTGTCTCTCGATAATTCCCCTAATGATCTAGGGTGTTTTTATAGGAGCACCTACATATTCACAGCTTGAATTATAATGTCGTCTTTTGAATCATCTCTACAGAATACTTTTACATTTCCTATAGCATCATTGCTGTATCTTGACTATCTATGTAATTATGTACACACAATCCATATAATTCGAACAAATTCACAAGCTCTAATTAACAGGCAACTTTGCAAACATATATATATATAATAATATATATGACTTACTATATAAAATGTGTCGTCTTTTTGTACCGCCAGCTCTACATTAATGTGTAGCGTAATGTACCATTAATAATAAAAATGAGCTTCCAATATTTTTTTTTCAGGCGTATGTATTGCATTGCATTTCAGAAAGAGTCAGATTTCTTTTTTTCAAGTGTGCACATCACCTTTTTTCCCTCTGCATATATATGTTAGGGCAGATTAATTAAGTCAGACACAGCTTGATTGTCATCAAAACCTCCTAAGGTATGCAGAATGTGGCAAGGCGAGAGCGTCGTGCATCGTGGTGCTCCAAAACTGCTAACCGCATATCCAGAGGGTATGTTCATTATCATAATGATAAACGTGAGATTTTGGTTTCGCAGTTAGGCATGTTATATTTTTGTTTTTCTTATATATATTTCCTTTCTCGAATTTATACTTTCATTTCAATATCTACTCCATTCCAACCACCATACATCTATCTACCCTACCTGCTGCTGTCTGTGAACTATTAATTAATACACGGAGCAGCCGAAGGAGCAACGCTTTCGACAAGTTGAACCGTATATTACTTTGTGTGTGGATGGAAATACGGGAAAAGAAAACGTAAATAATGCTAGAATGGTATTCACGTTATCATTATTTGAGCATTTGTTAAATTGAAAAATCATCATCATCATGTTTTTGGTTACTCTTCTACACCAACCATGACCTATAGACAGGGATTTCAGCAATCACTTCGTATTTCATAACTACCAACAATAACTATATAGAGTTTATAGCGAATATGATAATATTATATGGGGATAATTCACAGGAAAAACAACAATCAGTCGTAAGTAACTACGTATTCTCTTTCGAAATCGACAAACATTTTGGTATCCTTAAGTCATCAATATATATTATATTTCTTTCCAGTGCAGTGTTTAAAAAAACACTTGTACAGCTGGCCGGCCCTTCGTAATACATAATTTCTCTTGGGGGTCACACGACACTCGACACCACCCGCACCCGATACAATACGATTACGATAGGACTTAAGTACACATGACAGTAGTACAAAAAAAAGACTTGCAAACACTCAAAAAAACCTTCCTAGTCACAGATCAGTTCTTTATAGATTAAGTACACTAGAAAAATGATTGCACACATGCAAACTAATTAATAATAATTATTATTACAGTTTGGAAAGTAAGACCAGAGAACTACAACTGAGATGTATAAAAACGAGACAACTAAGTATATAGTGTACAAACTAAATATTATAAAGTACGGTTTGGTCTATAATGTAGCTAAAATCTCTCATTTATATATATTCCTCCACAAGGAATATACTATACATATATTGATTGATTTTAGATTTATTAGTAGTCGAGTGACAGCAGTGTGCTTCATATTTAGCGATATATTTGTATCATATATACCGAAATATTATTAACACCAGTTACAATTACGCTTTTATTTTAATCTCCTCTATACGCTACAAATAATATACACAGAACTCTACTAGCTACCTACATTGCATGCAATATGATAAAAACCAGTAGGCTATGCTATATGCTATTAACTATATAATTCAATACAAAGTAAAATACACTAGATCATGTTGTTACGACGGACTTGAGATAAAAATGGAATTGTTATTTGTCTCATCCAGCTCGTCGTCTGGTGAAGCAGATGCTGCAAGCTCTTCCAAGAACCTGAAAAATAAAGAGAGAGAGAAAAAACATAATGAGAAGCTCATTATTAATATACGTTTCTCACAGTGTGAGCCCCTGCCATCATCATCATAACATCCTTGTCGCGTACTATTATTCTTTTATTGCCCAAATTGCCTCTTCTAATGAATATATACCTTTCAAAGGATTGCACTAATGCTGCTGCTATTAGGCGATTCTGACAAAATACGCGTGCTCACACGTTGACAGCAAGCACAGCAGCAGAGCAGCGGCACAGGAGGAGCATGAGCAGTTTGACTAATTATGACGTGACCATTTCTACGCTCATTTTGAGATGACGTTAATGAGTAAATCTGCCTAATTAAGGAGATATGCTAAAAGTTGGAGTGGAAGCTGGCAGGCTAGGCTAGGCAGGCCTAGATAAGTACCGGTACGACGTACGACCCATTGCGGTATTACACGTTGCGTTGCGTGCTATATGAACACCTTCGTGGAAACCTGTAAAGATAATCTGTGGTCAAAACGTAACGAAGCCAAAAGGAGGAATTGGTTGGAGCTGGAAATCCAGTGACATAAATGTATTTTTAGGAAGTTGAAGTTGGAGTGGAAAGTTGAGATTAGACATGTTATTTATGATTTGTCATCGTCATATGCGCGAAAATATCCCATCAACTGAAATTGAAAGTTTATTGTGATCAGTTTAATCTCATACAAGTAATCTCTTTCATGTACCTAATTTCATTTCGTTTATAGACTCTGGGTTACTCACTACTACACCACACTACTGCTCAGCATGACGTTCACAAATAATTACAAAAACAGATTAAAATAGTCAAATTTCTGTTTGACATTCGTTCGAAATTCTGGTTTTACTGACTTTCTAGATATTTTTTGGTCCTCCTCTCATTCTCATGTTTCTCCCATCAACGTATCAACCTGTCGCATATCCCACTTTTTAACAACATCCAAAGGACTTTATCCCGGATCTGAAAGTTTTTATTGATCTTAAAATCTCGGTTAGTCTCATTACTGAGGGTTTAAATGGGGAGAAATCGTGACAATAATAGGGTATTATGTGGAAGGTGAAAAACCGTTTCATCATTTATAAATTAATTCTATTCTCGTCTTTACTTGGAAAAGGAGCCATTAGCGAAATGCACAATTATTCGCTTTTTATTATTATTAGTGCCAAATGAATGATACACATTTTTGTGTTACATATTATACATATTACTAGCTTGGAAAATGTCTGCCGGTCTCCATTTAGGTACATCATCACCCCCATTTCCTTTTTACTTACACAACAATTTATTGGATATATATAAAAACTAGCAGGTAAACATGTGCTCAACAAAAAGTAGTCGATAACCTCACCCAAGGCTTTCCAACAAGTTATTGTCCTACCTAACCCTAACCATCATCATCATCATATCATGGTAGTAGTAGATACCTAGGGAAATTCATATGTACACGTACTCAAAAACTGACTGAAATGATATGAAAACGGTGCAAAAAGCTACGCTGTGGTTTTACTACAACTACAGATAGGGATTACAGCCAGAGGCAATAATTGGAGGAATCATCTATCATCATTCGTACAATTTTTTTTTTCATCTTCTTCTTACAACATACAACCAACCACCCTCCGAAATAGCACTTAAAGTGAGCAAGGCAATCTGCAATTTTTGGATTTATTGCGGAAAACAATACTTAATGTATATCGTACTTGTAGGTACACACAGAGGCTTGCATGTAGTGTGTCTGCCCGGTTTGCAGTTATTTTGCATAGAAAGGTGATTTACAATATAATAATACAAGAGCATAATATAAAGTATATATATATACATTACAAGAAACAAAATACTCTATGCACACTGTCTATCTATACAATCCTTTTCATGAACAAGCAACGTTAGCAATTATGCACCTCGCTTGGTTTAGACGGTAGACGAACTGTCTTCGGAACTCCGCCAGAAAAAAAAAACTCTCCGCTGCTGTTGAATGATTGACTTTTCAATCTCGGTATTTAGGTACCAGTTTTTTTTCTGACATCATCATAGTTTCACCTCCATAATTTTGGCTAACGAGTAGAGATTACATCTCAAGAATAGAATTTGCTAGTGGAGCATTGCCCAAATATTGGGATAATTTGGTGGAAGAAAAATGATATAATGAGGAACCATATAGCGGTTATAAATGAATGACCCGTACAAATTACATTTAATTATGCTACTTCTTCATCCAGACAACGCGCACCACAAAGAGGAGGCTGAACATGCAAACTTTAAAAAAAAAATGGCTTTCAGTCCCACAACGAATTCTCCAACAACGGTTGTGGCGCAACTGCTTTGAGCTTTTGTGGAGGTGGTGGAGGTATTTTTGATTTTGAAGTATTTAGGCTAGCCTTGAATTTAACGATGTAACTATTTAGCCATTCGGTTTTGTCGTCTGATGCAAAATGGTATTAATATGATCTCTCTGACTGTGGCCCAGGTATGGGATGAGGAGAACCACGATGAAAATACGAAATTGACGCATGAAAGCCACGTTCTAAAGTGCTAGCATAATATATTACATATATACCTAATCAGCTAAACCTGCACCCTATTATCGCAGACACACACACACACACAGTAAATGTGAATGTGAGACTCCGCAATTTTCCTGTATTTATGTATAGGTATCTGCAGACGTGAATGTTCCGGGTTATCATTATTACAGATTCAGATAAAATACATGCCCCTTTAACCTCTGCTGCGGTCTGTGTGGCCAGGCTATATATTAATGTATATACATGCTTTTTTATTTAATTTTTTTGAACCAAAATCATATCTGCTGACCACACACTACCGGAGGAGCTGCAGAACTTTGCTCTCTATGGATAAATTGGATCAGTAGGTATAGGTATGTCTGTATGGTATTACTATTATTGATGTTATCAGCAGAATCCCTATCCAGAAGTCTGCGCACTGCCGCCCGCATTCACGGCATTCAGCATCACGGCATCACCATGCATCTTGCAATAAATACGGCCTTGATTACTGTGTCATATCGAAAAGGGATATGAGGATGAGTTTTTGTGCCATTTTCCCCTCATCTCCATACTTTTTTTCCACAATCTTGACGTTAGCCGGCTGTAATAAAAAGTTCACTCGCAGTGACACCATTTAAACACTCGCTTGTCAAATTTTTGCTGGTTTCACAAATGGCGAATAAAAAAAAGAGTCAAACTTGTTTTCTCATGTCAACCACAAAAATAGGATGCTCCCACAGAGTGGAAGGCGAGAGTCAACAATGTTTCAACTGCTACACTCTTTCGTGCTATCATCATCATCATCATCAGCGAGTCCAAAAAGCACACACTATTTACTCTTCTACCTCCATGGTTTTGGACTTGATCGAGATTTTTACATTTATCTCCATTTTCCCTTCTCGCATCAATGCAGAGCTCATTTGGATTTAACCGGAGAGAAAAATAAGTTATCTAGTCAATTAAGCTTCGTAAACAAAATTTCATTTTTTAAATTCCTTCTCTTCTCTGCTCCTGGTCATGCTGACTTTGCTGACTTGCTGACTGGACTGGAGCAGCACTTGGTAAAAAAGAGAGGAAGCCCACAAATCAAGATCAAAGTTTGCGTGTATCCCTTGCTCATTTTCCATGATTCAAATGCAAATCATGCTTTTAATCAACCTTGATGAAACTGGAACTACTTTTCCAAAAGTATTTAAATCATCCTCATTCCTCATGCTAATGTAAGATGCAACATGTTTAACATAAACCAATGAACGAGTCTTGTCCAGGAGGAGTAATCATTCGATGTGGTGGATGACTGAATGATACGAAAAAGTCTAAATTCAGACCATTCTCCAAATCCTGTCCAGAACCCCAAGAAAAATTTCTTATTATTCAAGGATTACATGGAGGAAAATATAATCAACCAGGGGATAATAATGGTGACTGCAGAAGCAAAAGCAGCTTTGTGGGTTTGCAGAAGAAGAAAAAAAAATGATGAAACTGGAAAGTTAAGGAGATAAAAATCATGATACTTATTTAGCAACGCAAGGTTCGTTCGTTCGTTCCCTATAAAACCCGATCGACATACTGTAAACTTGGAGAGAGAAGTCGCGCACAGGCAGTGGCAGCCTCGCTAAATAATGATGTTACCTGTTCACTTTCAGCCAAAAAGTCTGCAAGCTGTCCACTGATGACTATTGTGTACAACATGCAAACGACCATAAATTTTTTGAGTCAAGGCAGTTTCTCAGAGCCACTCTACTTGGAACCATGATGACGGTATGGATGGTGATACTACTGCGAGAGCGGAGCACTACGACGAAGAAGAAGCGGTTCCAATGAGAGAAAAATTTATCAACTTTGTATCATTTCGTGGTGCTGCTGCTCTTTACTTGTTTCTCATCATCGTGATGGTGGAGGAGCAAACCTCCTACAAAGAGGGAGTTTGATGCATTGCCTTAATTCAAAGCGAGTTTTTATTATTTTTTGACTGTTGTCCATGAACTCATCGTTTTGCATCAGTTCGGCTGCTGCAATGCAAACAACCAGTGCTATACACCTACCTACCTTAGATTTTTACATGAAAACACGATAATATGAATATATACTGCTCTATGCTCATCATGATATTATTATTGCGTTTCCAGCGCAGGTTATTTACGCGCAAAATAAGTTTGGCTCATAAATTGGCATGCTCTCTTGGACATCCACAAATCCACACCGGTGTGGTATAAAGTGGGTTGGTTGGCGTGTGATGCTAAAATGGTTATCAGCAAGGTCTCAAATGATCCACGACACAGCGACACAAGAAAGACAATCTACCAGGGCAGGAGGGGCTACACGGTGAAGAAGAACTTCGGGATGGTGAGGAAGATTCATTGCCGATGAGTGTGGAAAAAAATAATAATGTTTATGTTAACGAGTCGGATGCTTATTGGCTCATCTTTGTGTATAATACTCGCATAAATATAGTTGATAGTTGTGAGGTTTGGGGAAACGTTCAGTAAATAAGGCCTTTTCCTCCTCCATCCACTGCCCGACAAAATAGTGGATAGGTAATACATTATTAATGAGTTTTACAAGTCAATGTTTTCCCAATAACAAAACTGTCAGGGAATACAACACAGGACAAGTAGAAGGAGCTGGTTGGATTATCTGTACATGCGCCGTTGCGTTGTACTTGTTAGCCACTTTTTTACTTTGCTTGAGCATGAGTAGTTTACCCGGTTTTCAGTTGTTCGAGAGGAACGGAAGAAAAAAGTTTATAAAATTGAAGGGGATGGGGAGTTTTTTCAATGAAAATCAAAAGTGCATATCATGATATTATGATGATGCTCACCATTTCCCTGTCACTGTTCACCTAACCTCCTGCCTTACAACATTTTTTCGTCCGATAGCATAGCACATCCATCCATCCACAATCCACATGTGCATAACCATTGTGGTATTAAAAAGTATAGTTGCATGAGCATTTCATTATTATGCCGCACACTGCCCTGAACAAGAAATATCTTATTCCTTTTTAATGATTCAAGTTGTTAAGTACTATTTATTATAGACTCAGTGACGCTTGAAGAAGCGAAACTCGGATTGAAAACGACCAACATATATATATTTTTTTTCCTTTCTCAGAGTAGTAGTAGTTCTACTCACAAAAGAACAAAAGTCTTATTACGTGAATTTTATATATAGGTACCTATAGCCCTATCAGGAGATAATACCGGTCTGGATTGGTCAGCCAACCAGTATCATTTAATTTGTAAGCTTGTCCTACCACCCATTCTTGTCATAGTTGAGAGAATACTTTCGTTCGTGCTTAACATTCCAGGGAAAACAAAATAAAAACCAGAGAGATGCTACTAACTAATACTACTACTAACTACTACTGGTACTAGATTTCACATTTCAAGTTATACTGCATCCTAGCTGGTCGGTCAGTTGTGTGATCGTATCTCAAAAATCGTGAAAAGTGTTTAGTTCCATCCATGGACAAGGTTTGAACATGGGGAATCGAATTTTAAAAATTGTGTGTGACCTTTATCCCACTCCTCACACGGTTCTTGGTTCTTCATCATATCATCATCATCCCATTTGATACCTGCTGCTGCATAACCACAATTTCTCTACTAATCCACAAGAGTGCTGCCTGCCACTACTACAGCGCATTTGCACATGGATGTTTGTAGTTGAGCACGTTGTGTTGTGATGCTTAAGATGATTCAAGCTCACGCTAACGACCAAGTTTATATGGTGGTGGGTACAAAGGATGAATAAGAAAAAAAACTAATTATTCGGTCAAGGATATAAGGACAAGTTCACGGTTGTTCAAACCTCTCCTCCAGCGGAATTGCGTGTACCTCTCTCTGATGTTCCCTCAGCTCTAAAACGTGTATTATACTCTCTCAACTCTCGCAAAATTATAAAGGGGATTTTTGTACCCGGTCGCTGTTGATGATGGTGATGATGCAATACATTCCTCCCGACTGTCAAAGCACATTATTAGTACCCACATCACACACACACACACACACACACACACATCCGTATCCCCTCCATCCATGGTTCTATTTAATTCAGTGATCTACAAGACACAATATTATATTGGGTTTCATTCATACCTAACAACACAATGGCCCTTACCTGTAATGGACGTATTGTACAAGTGGTGGCAATTTTTGTATTTATTTATTATTATTTTGCCTTTTTATGAATGCGCTGCGCTCGCAGCGTGTGGATGATGAGTGATGGGATGAGGTTGTATAATGCTAATGGGGGAATGCCCATACGTGGGATAAAACAGTGGCAATGACATCTTTTTAGTTGGCCATATAATCCTCCATTATATATCTTCCTTTTTGCGTCGATTTTATTCAATCGGTATGTATAGCAAGTTTATATGCATATAATAATTATTCAGTCGTCGTTGTATATTGCTTTAGGAGCGCTATTAGTTTTGGAGAGAGAAAAAACCGCCCTAAACGTGCACGAACGATATTATGTAGTCTGGTTCAGGAACCGCTTTGGCAACTCGGGCCAGTGGCCACTGTGTTTATATATTATTACCATAAAAAGTAAAGATTCATAGGGTTTAATGGTGTGTGAGTTAGCGTGTGTGTGGCGTTTTATTGTCAATAGGGAACGCATTCATGTGAGAATTTTGTCACTTTGTTCAAACAGCAGGAAATTACCTGACCGCTTATCATTAGTTTTATGAACGAAAAAATAAATGTGTGCGAAAAAAATGCTAAAAATTGAGTTTGGGGTTTTGTGATTTTAAAAACCATTTTTCCTTATACTCTGCAATTCTCTGCACACTCAACAGTTCCGTCGTCGTCGTCGGCTCTTTTTATTATTTATTCAGAAGAATATTATTTGTAACTTTGTGTAAAAATGTAATTTAGTGGTTGTACACTAATCCCGTATATGCAGTGGTGGTGGAAGGTGCGGGAGGTGTTAATGAGTTTACTTCCATAAATTGCTAAACCATCATCGTCATAATATGCAATGCAAGTGTATTTGACGACTGGCTGAATATACAAAAGCCAGCTTTTTGTACAGGTGAAAAACAAACTGAGAATTGCCATTCTGACATTTATTCCACATATATATTTTCCTTAATCGCATTACGCCGAAAAAATGACCAGACTTCTGTGCTATCTGTCACGTCACAGCACAGCACAGTTGCATGTATATCAGCTAAACTTTTGACGAAAATATTGTGGCCAGCTATCTTTTAAACATTATCATTGACAGATCATTTTACAGATATTGCGCAGGCGAACGCACATTTAAACCATTCCACCTTCCATATCATCTCGGGAGTTTCAATACAGAAACGAGCAAAATGTGAACCGATTGTATGTGTTAGTACAGCATCACAACGTGTGTGTGTTGATTTTGTTTGGCAGAATATATTTTTTTTCAGAATCCGTATTATATATCACACGGCAATATTTACCTGGCGCTCCCAACTATAATTATTTGAAAACGTATATAGTTCTAGCTGAAAACCTGCTTAGCCAAAGCAAACAAAAATCCATTCCGAAACTTTACCTCTTTTCTTGCAAGGCAGAAGAGTTATCTCACACATTTTAAAACCTCAATTCATATGCATATATATTGCAAACGATTACTTTTGTCCGTTGTCCTTAGCTCTAGCTTCATTTAGTCTTAATGAACGAAGAACGCCATGATAATGTAAGCATTTTGAGAACCAGAGATTATTATATAGTCAAGTCGTAAAACGCTTGTCAAAATGAACTCATCTTCAGACAAACAAAACATGATGATGCTCATATTTGAAAGATGTACTATATGGTCATTTTTTTGACAGATTATGCTAAAAACTCTTCTCCTCTTTCTCTGAGAGCATAATATGCCCTGGTCTTGCCTAAATGCCAAAATATTAATGAAACGTCAAAAAGTTCGTTGCTTCAATAAACTAGAGACGTGTGGTGGTGAGGTAAGATGTGAGGTGTACAAGAAAATAGATGACTGCGTCGCTCGCCTCAATTAGTGTTCCTCACTAATAATCCGTAATGATGCAGTGCGGATAGGATGACTAAACCTAACGGGCAAGCAAGCGGACGAATTGGTATTGGGAGTGTAGTGGTGGCCGAGGAAGGATGATAAAGAGTTTGACTTCTCATTAACCTCTAATTAAGGGTTTCAATAACAGAGAAACCTGGCTGCTGCTGCTGCTGCCACGAAAGTAATACACGGTTTATATGCTGCGCTGCGCTATTAACCGTGTACTTAAATGCTCAGCGTTACCAAATAAATACTTATTTACAATTAGTACAAAAGTGCAGAGCACATTATGCAATTAACCGTTTAACCTTTAGAAGTAAGTAATGGTCGAGGATTTACGAGAAAATATATTCTCAGGATTAGTCTGGTCTGGTTGTTGGAGTGTAATTATTGTTTTCTTGTTGAACTTTTCCTCCTATTCCGTCAACTTACATGCTGTAATTCCTTTAATTTCATTTGATAGAATAAACTGTATGCTAATTTACACAAAACATCATCATCATCATTTTACTTCAAAAATGTAGGTTCATTTCATTTTAAACTTTGCTTGCTCAAACTGAAACAGCTTGATGATTTCAAATGCAAAAAGAAAAATAAACGACAAAACTAAGTATATAAGAAAGGTCATTGTTCAACCACCGTATCCGTGTGTGTGTCGTGTTTAAAAGCTGCAACCAACCAAATCCAGAAATTTCGCGATTTCAGTATATTATAGTAAGTAATACCTAAGAGTCATCAAAAATTCTGTTCTGCATACAGATTGTGTACTCTAAAACAAAATAAAAAGTGTATGGCTAACGTCACTCTTTTCAGTCTTTTTCAGTTTGAAACCAACCTAGCTCTAGCTATCTAGGATTTTAAGCTGAAATGGTGATTAACTTTGTTAGACAGCTTTAAACCTGAAACAACAGCCTATTAAAATTATGACTCGCCTCAGAAACCCACATACTTTAGCTGTTTAAACTGTCATTTAGCACAAAAATGAATCACACTTTGCTTTTACGAAATCATCCGTTTTTTTTTTCATTCCATCGGACCTAAGCTGAACTAATGCTTTCCATTGTTTCACTTGACCGAATAACTTTTTCCAGAGAGAAGAACCAACCACAATGATACATAATATGCCTAGAAGCTGTGGGATTTAAATAGTGGATGATGTAGTACTCAACTCACTCACACGTACACTTTCATTAAAATTCACCTGGCCATGCTTTTTCCTAGTTGCAAAAATCATTTTCTGATTGCACTCATGTACACGCATTGTACAAAGATTATGTCCGTGTTTTTGTGCGAGTGTTTATCCTTATTTAGGTATATTATAAAATATATATTATTCTGGTGATTCTTATGCCTATGGTGTGTTTTTCTCTGTTTTTCCATCTCCATCTCCTCATTCGGCATTCAGGCTGCATGCGGCAGGAAACTGGCGATGACTGAGTAGTAAAGTAACTAACCGAGTCGAAAAAGAAGCAAAGGGAACCATGCTTGTTTTATTAGCCAATAATTTGGTTAATTGTCAGAGGAAAACCGGCTTTCTCGTATAAGACGGCCAGGAATGCCTAAATCCACAGAAATTTCTTTTCCATTGCACATAACATCATCCATCCCCGATCTCTTCGTGTTGGCTTCAGAGGAGTGGGGAGCAGAGCAGCAGACACACACATTTTTGCATGTCTGAATCATTTCCATTCGTCAGAATGCAGCAAAAACAGCAGTTTCATTTTACAAAAATTTTGTAAAATGATTCTCTCCTGATGAAAAAACGTTTATATGCTACTACTGCCGTCAGTTGGGGATATGATCATTAAATTTTCCTTTCTTCCAGGTAAACCCCAAAAAATAAAATAAAAGTTTATGATCAAAAAACAATGTTTTAAATTGAGAGGAATACACATTATTTCCTTGCGGACATGCGTAGTCCGTGTAAGCAAGAAGTCAGCAAGTACCCTCACACATGTAATTATCCTGAAAAGCTCAAGAACTTTGGATCAAGTTGAATGATGGATTCAAAACAATAACAAACCAGCCGACGTCTACACACACAAACACACAAGTAGTACTATGGATCCAACCAAGTTCCCCATAGATTCGCGTATTTCAAATTGATCCCCTCAAGCAATATATAAAAAATGTTGAAAACTAATGCCCGTATAGGATGCCATATTATAATGTGTAGGTAGACGTACAGGTTTTTTTTTATATAGGAGGTGTTTTACGCAACCAAGCATTAACTCGAGTGAGAGAGAGAGAGAAAATGTTGCCAAAATTGAAACTGGAGAATTTGGTTTGCACACTGTTTACACACACACACTCTCGAATAAATGGGTATGAAAATATGTATGAACCAAAACTGAACGTATACACACACCTGTCCGCGGCAGTACGTACGTACGTACGCCCAATAGCAAGTGGAATTGAAGAGCAGGTAGTTCATGAAACTTGAAACCTACTTATAAGATTATCCAGATACCCAGTTCACATGGATGCGCAATCAGAATCCTGAGACGGGTTTTGATTCCACAAAAATCCCACAAAAAGCTGCAAACCTGATGCTCCGCATGTCCATTACTGTGAGGCTACTTTTGAAAAAGGATTTTTTTGTGTAGCTAGAAAGAACTCGTCTTCTTTTAGAGAGAACAATAGCGTCGGGTTTTATTTTTTATCATACCTAGCATTTTTCTTTTATCAGCCCCTTATTGCATCTCTGATGGGGAATTTTCACGGTGAATCAAATGTGAAATCATTAGTTGTATTTGACTTTTGTGAGGCTGGCTAGAAAAAAAGTGTTCGCTTCCTTTGGATTTGGTGTACGCGTTCGCATATTCGTATCGTCGTCACCTTTGGAAAAAACTGTGTATATTTTTGTTACGCGAGCTGGAGGCACTGTGGATATATAAAATTCTTCACCTGTGGGGAATATCTATTAGTTTTGGATATTTCTACAACCAGTCTATCGTGGAAAGGAGGCAACGGAACGGAAAGCAATATATCCGGTCCACAGATCAATCCATCTTTTATTTTATCCTTCTCCTCTTGTTTGTCTAAATTAAGAATCATGCTTTGATATCTAGATGGAAATGGAAAGGAGTGTGTGCAGGAGGGCAGGGGTGCACTCGCTTTTAGATTATTATCGGAAAGGTGAGAAGGGGAAACTCATCAGGGCGAGCAGGGTTTTTCTTCTGCAGCGAGCGACGAAAAGTCATTCCGATGGAACTTGAATATATAAAAATTAAAATTATTATGCTGATGGTCAAGTTTTTCAAGATAGCAAAAAATAAGCAAGATCTTCTGCAGCGAGCGACGAAAAGTCATTCCGATGGAACTTGAATATATAAAAATTAAAATTATTATGCTGATGGTCAAGTTTTTCAAGATAGCAAAAAAATAAGCAAACGAGAGAGAGAGAGAGAAAAAAGTTGTAAACTCAGGCAGAACGCAGGGGCAAAGAGTATATAGGTATTCAAATTTACAGAGTGTGCATTAATTGGGCATGGTATTATTGACGATATAGAATTAATTGGGAGCTGGATATGCGACTGGATAACACATCAGTTTTTTTATTTTTCCCCAAAATATTTCATTCATGAAAACAACATTAAAATCACAATGTCAGCAAATTTTGTTGATAAACTTGAGATAAGGTTGGCGATGGGATATGCCTTTTTTACAGCAATGTGCTTTCGTGATTCCGCTCACGGAGAAAATTGTGATGACCACAACAAATCGCAATCGCGCGGTCTCCTACAGATAACCTGTCTTCCGCTTCTCAATGGCGCACGTGAATAAATTAGATTAAACACGAGGAGGAAAACAGGCAGGCAGCGTGGTTTTATGTCATTTCATTTTTGCCCAAATGTACGGGCAGAAGTTATGTGATGCGATATGACGATGATATTTAAATTGGATATTACAACTTGGGATGAGAAAGTGTAGATGGGTAACGGCTCTCTCTCTCTTCGTTTTGTTTTCGTCTGTGAGTTTTGCATGTTCCTAATTCCTCGTCCCTAATTAGCAACTTCAACACAATTACTTATTTCGACGATACGTAACAACTGGATATTGAGTAACACGTTACATAAACCCAACAACGCCTAACCAAAGGTATCGTATCCAGTTCCACCACCGAGCATTACAAATGACACAGCACAGCACTCAGCATATAATGAATGTGCCGAGGTCATATGAGCAGCACAAGACGAGCGTGACACATTTTGACATTTCATTTTTCTTCCATTTTTTTCCTAATCGTAAATAATACCCACTATTCGGCTAATAGCCACTACTCTCACAACAAGGATGATACTTTCTGGCATGGGCAATATATATATTATTATGAGATTTGTTCTTTTCTATTGTAAGGAAACACTAGAACAGTTTATGGTTACTTACTTGTAAGGCTTCTCTTCTCCACGCATATCACAAATGACATTGGTAAGGGCCATTATATAATGCTTGGCTAGCGTTAGCGTTTCTATCTTGGATAACTTCCGTTGCATCGTCACGTGAGGTATTACCTCTCGGAGTTGCTGAAAAAGAAAAAAAAGGAAAAAATGGTTGTTAGCATGAATTACACATTTTATATATAATACACACTATTTTGCTAGTTGATTTTTGCATTTCCACCAGCATCCACCTTGAGCCATTATACGTGCATTATGTGCCTGTTAGCAAACATTGTTTTGAGGTGCCTGCAGAGCGAGAATTTTTTATTTTGAATTATGAAACAGTCTAAGCCCGAACCCCCCTCAGGTAGGAACCATCAAGTTGTGTACACACAATATGAATTACAGATATAAATATGATTAGTTAGAGAGGAGCGTGCGGTGCATTTATGTGGTCTTTTTGTATAAATCTCATAATCTCATCCCAGCATCATCATCATCATCATCATCATGAGCACACCAGTAAAAGCCCATACTGATTTTGGTTGATAAAAATGCAGCAGGACGGGGGGAAATGAAAAAAAGGGAGACTACGAAACTAAACTGGCTGAAGGAATAGAGTACAGTTTTGTGAGAATGTCGGGTTGCAAATGGTACATTCCCAGTGGGAAAATGTACCTGAACGATGAACGATACTACTGATGAATTCAAAATACAAAAGGAGCATCTGGTTTTTCAACAATTTCGTGGCTTTTTTCCTTTGTGATAAACCTGGCAACTTTTTTTCAAAAAGGGTTCGGAATGCTGCTGTAACTTTCTTTGCGAGAAACATTTAGATAGGAAAGACATAAAAAGGTAGACAGACATCCACAATCCACTAAAGTTTTTTTTTCTCAATTTTGCCTGGCATAATAAAATGATATTTGGATTGAAAACGAAAATGGGAAAAAGGAATGCAAACACATGTCTGATCTCGGACGGCGGAAGAGAGAGAGAGAGATAGATGAATGATGGAATGTGTGAGGTGGTGGATGTGGATGAATCCACGGATGTTATATATCTTTTTGTAGACTTGTATGTAGTATTTGCTAAAATGTACCTTTAAATTGGCGAGCGAGGTAGTATTTGCGCTTTGTAAAAGAAAACACAAAAAATTCGAAAGTAATGTAAATGGTAAAATGGGAGAAGGAAGAAACGTGAAACTGCACCAAAAAGTGGAAATTGGTTCGGCACGTTTTGTACACACACATCTCCACCGCATTGAGCCTGCCTGCCATTACTTGTGTTGTGAGCATTCAAAAATCATTTTTTAATCTTTTATTTCATTTTCCAGTTTAACATCATTAAAAGCTGTTGTGCACATTGCACCGCAATGTAATCTCAATTTTTGAATTAGAATGAACTCATTTTGAGTTTTAACCTCAGTCCTATTGCCTCTATAAATGAGACAAGTTAAGGTTCAAATTATGCACCCAATAAGTAAATATAATATATCCTTTAAAACCAAAAAAAAATCCAACTAATCTTTTTTTTTCATTTTATCACTTTCATCCTAATCATTTTTATACTTTGTAACTTTCCTTGTTTCAAAATGCAACATTCGATGCAAATTATATTATGTGTACGTACCCCCATGTATGTTTGCCCAAAAAGATGACGAGCTGTCTCCCAAGTTCCGATATGCATACTCACGAATACAGAAAAATATAAGGAATCTCATGATTTTCAAATGTGGGAGCGATTAGATAAGCCCTGACATGGTAAACTATTATGATGTCTGCGAAATTTTTATTTTTTTTCTTGCTTGACACTCGATCCTAATTTATCTGGGCAAGAAGGAGGATTTTCCACATCAAAGCAAAGAGTCAATACTACTATTTTTTTATATTGATTGATTTCACGATGATTTTTTTTCAGTAGGAAAAGGGATTGGGAATTTAGGTACAGGGCAAACATGATGATAATGATATAATAAAAATGATTTTTTTCTGAAAATGCATTTCATACATATTTTATTGCAACTGCGTAATTTGTGAGCTCACAGATTAATGTCTACATCACATTGTGTGCACAGTAAAGTAATGTTTTCACCACTTTGATCTTGCTTATATATATATAAAAATGCTACAAATGAGCAGTAGTTTTATGGGTCTATATGCAATATATCGATTGTTTCGAATTGATTGAAACTTCTTTATACTTTTGTAATGAGAATACTTTCGAAATTGTATCATGCACGCAGAAAAGGGTTATATAGGTATACCGAGATATATAGATATATGCACTCACATTAATTCCCATTGTATTCCTAACATACTATATAGGTATATATATACGCTAGAGCAAGACAAGGATTTCAACTTTTAACCGAACAAGAGCCATAAATTTAGCCAATGAGGGAATCTCTGCTCCTCTCGAAAAAGTTGCACACATCAAAACCAAAAGCACGGTTTGTTGGTAGACAGTGTGAAGGAGCAGCAGACCACATTGAAAATGCGTTCAATTCAAATTGGCTCATCGTATCGATATATATACGAAATATATCGTGTGTGTGTGTGTCTGTGTGTATATATACGAAACGGATATATTATGCAAAGTAACCTTTTTGTAACATTACATATTTTGTGAAAAAGTATACTGATTCGATAGACCACGCCCTGCTGTACCACATAATGGGGGTTTGAAGTCACCTTGTTTCACTTCTTTTTTTTTTCTTCTCGCGCAGATGCACAACTTATTGCAATCCAGTGCAAACTGCATCGTCGTCCTCGCGTTTCGTTAGAAGTTTAATAATAATTAGTGTGGTTGAGGGGATAGCTATAGAGCTGAGGTATTTTCATGCATTGTGCCTTCAGGACAAATAAAATGTTTAACAATGAGATGCAACGCAATCCCTGATGAAGAGAAACGTGCCGTCTTCCACATTTACTGGTTTACTTGCTTTTCCTTTGCACAACTGGGCATATAGTTATCCAATAATAATTTCAAAAATTGGACGGGACGACATGCTGCGCATCACTTTTTTTTCCTGAGTTTCAAAGGGTTTTCAAAAAATGCTCCTTGTAAGCAGATACGACGCTCTCGATGCGAGACTGCATGATGGGAAGGGAAGGCGATTGCAGGCGGAGCAGCGGCTTTTTTTGCACATGTTTTTAAAGGTGGCTCAGTTTATATACTTGTTAAGACACAGTTTGATTTTTGTCTTGTATGCCATGTAAAACTTTGCGTTTCTCCACTGCCTGTTCTATACTTGCGAGTAAATGTGTATGATGATGAACACACCTTTAATATAATGGGAAAATCACTGGGTTGACAATACCAAACTCCACTCCGCTCCGTGTTGCCTCGTGCTTGAGTGAGAGTCCCCCCAAAAAACGTAGTGTCCACTGGGGTATAAATATTGCACAAGAGGTGTGCCATGCCATCATTATGCAGATTTGCCTCATTTCATGATAAAAGTATGCATGATCAGGTGCTTCGCGTTTCGTACTGGTAGTTCAGCGTCAGAGCGTCAGCGAGCTAAGCATTCCGAAAATCGGAGTTGGCCAATTTGGCACAATCTGGCTTTATAGGATTTACAACATGTCATCGTGTAATCCGTGATGATAGGGTGGAATATATGGCCAAAAAGGTAGTCGGTGCGGTGGAGTAAATGTGTATTATGCAAATCGCTAATAATTTAATAATATATATCACATTTTTGTACGATTGCCACAAAGCAGATTTGCAAAATGATTGAGTGATAGAGAAGGCGTGAGTGCTACTTGCTCTGACTTGGTCTGCTCTGATCTGGCATTGTATAGGATGCTCAAGTGCGGCAGAAAAGTCCCTTTTTTTATATAAATCCTGACAAATACGTGCAAAATATTTTTAAATGCTTTCTGTAAAATAATAAGCTTTAACGCTACATGTTCACATCAAATATTGCAAGCACGAGCGTTTACTTTCAGTTCAAAATATATTATTGGATCACCCTGAAGCACACGCTTTTTGTCCTGTTGGAATTCGCCAATCTAAATAAGCCCCACAATAAAAATATTATATTATAGGGAATATATGCACGCACGACATGTTTCTTGTGCTCAGTATTTATTAGCCCGTGCTGAAAAGAGAAATGAGACTGAAGGGAGTGCTCTTGACAATCTCAAAACTTATTTGTAAGAAATATATAATATCGACCATTGGCAAACAATCAAGTGTACAGACAGACAGACGAATTTGAAGTCCATCATGTCATTTAATCATGACAAGCACCACCAGGAAGGAGGTAAAAAACCATTCATGCCAGAGCAATACACACATCGCTTCTTCTTACTATTTCACTCTTGTTTCTTCCCCTGATTTGATGGACAAGCCAGGAGGTAGAGGGATGAAGTATTTAGTAGAAACTAACTCGAGCCAAATGGTACAAGGGGCAAAAGAGAGGGTATAAAAATGAAAAGTCGTGAATGAAAATGGTGATATGATGCTATCTAAAAATCCAATAAACGCTGTCTTGATTAAAAGACAAGTTGAAAAGAGAAAATGAGCAGGGGTCTCTCGCGCTTATTTGCTCCATCCATCCACAGTCCGCGCTCCAATGCGAAAACTCCTATAGTTTTTTTTGGTAGACATACTACGAGAAAAAGAGAAACAAGAGGGGGTTGTAATATGTATATCTATGCGGATGATGATGATGACTACTTTGAATTGTATTGAATTACTTTTGTAGCTCGAAGCGATTTTTGATTCCTTTCTCTTAGCAAATCCCATTTAATAAAATCAATACGGACCGCCGCCGCGCCGGCCGACAATGCAGGCAACAACGCAAAACGATGCAGTGCAATCCGATTGCGAGAGGTGACTGTGACCTGCTCCATTCCAAATTCAAAAGCAAAAATGTGCAACTCACATAACACTCGCTGCTACACATACGTTAGGTTATAGAGAGAAGCGAGTTTGCGAGTTTGAGACAAAAAAGGTTTTTACTTTGCTTTTAATAAAGTGCTTAATTAAGATAGGCCGAGAAGGGGAAGGGATAATATTTATGATGCACGAGGATGGGGTTAAGAAAATCTGATAACAGATAATATTGAGGAGGAAAAAAGATATTGGTTGTGACCACCTATCACGTCAACTAAATGATCATCAATTACACTCTGATTTTCAACTTGGATATGATTATCACAACAAATAGAGTCTGCGAGAAATTTGTCTTGAGTCATATGAAGACGCGACTCGACTCGAGCAAATCCTAGATGGACTTGGTTGGGTCATTGGGTGTACGCTCAAATTGAAGTAATGAGCTAATAAGAAACGTTTTTTATTATGCATAATCCTATTTATCTTGTGGATACTAAAGAAGCGGATAGATATATTTCATATTGAAAAAAAACCTGTAGTTTTAACTCATCGAATTAGTTCAGCGAATAGAATTACCTATAGAAGTTGCAAAAATTTCACAGGTGGAAATACGCATTTCAAATTGGTCTCGTTGTGAAAATGGAATCGCATCGGTGCAACAAAACAACAACAACTGACAGTTGGCTTCTTACACTTATTTCTTTATTGACTCACACAACAAAAACAACTCTTTATTACCTTACTGCACCACATTCCACCTGCCTCCTGCCTAACATCCCCGTGAAAAGATACGCACGCATTCCGACGAGGTGTACGTAATTGTAACATATGCAAAGGGTCACTATAAAATACAAAATAGGAAAGCACCAAAATGCCAATAACAAGGTTTTTGCGATTTGCGACTATCCCCCGAACCTCCCCCTTGTCGATGAATGCTATCAAAAAGTCGCAGTCAATCAACTACCGAAAGCTGCCGATTGCCAAAGGAGAAAATCAAAAAAAATAAAAAATCTCTCTCAGCGGATGTATATTTTCATCGTCTTCGCTCCCTTTCTCTATAATCTTGAAGAAACCAGTTAAACCCTGTGTGTAGCGAACTAAATGCCGGCTTAGATTTGCTATATAATAAATGCAAAGGGGGAAGAAGAGGACAAAGAAAAGCGGACTCATTTGCCAAACTGACCTAGAGACGGACGAATTTGAATTGGCTGTACAATATAACTAGCAGGGTTATTACCTGTCTTAATTGATTTATTTATGAGTTGGACAAAAAAAGTATAAAAAGTTGATTGACAGTGATTGTTAGCCAATTTATTCGAAAATCCTTTGACAATATAATATCTCTGATTGTGTGAGTTGAAAAACAAAAAAAAAATCATCCATGCATGCATGCATGCTACTACATCCTGTATGAATTTAGGGTGCAAAGTGCAGCACATATATAAATAATTGGCTATAAAGGAAAGAAGATCCGTCCGAGTGTTAAATTGAAATAGACACATATTTTCTTTCACTTCAAACAATTATTATTATTATTATTATTACATCTTGTGCATACATTAGTTCTCGGCTTGCATGTGTCGGACTGCTCATCGTCAGTGAACTTCAAACATTGGACTATAACCAATAGCTCCATTCCATATATGAGGATAGGTTATGGTATGCTAGGAATAACAATGAACGCGCTTCTTCTGCATCTGTACAGCAACAACAACAGTACAGAAGTGAAGGATTTTTTAAAATGTGAAAACCGGTAGGTGCAAGATATTTGCTTGCAGAAAACACAAATTGAAATTCAATTAGTGGCTCTAAACCTTTTTTATAACGAGTGCTATTAGGAGAATATTGTTGTTGTTTGCGAGGCTACAACGTGCAAACTGTATTGACAGTGATCTAATAGCTACATAATATGATTTCTCTGAGAAGGTGAACCCCCAATTCCCAACAAACAAACCATTCAAATAATAATAAAAGGTACGTGACTCGAGAAAAACATTGAACTGGGAAACTGCATTTTTTAGAACTGCACAGCTCTAGCTCTTATCTTCGGAGATGAGAATGAGAGATGAGTCTTGCCGGGTGTTCGATCGTGTGTTCATAACTCTATTTCCTTTAGTACATACCTAGGTAGTTTGGTTACGAAAATATATGCAAGTTTTCAAATTATGTGCACATTATATATTATCTACAAAAGGGTTACAAAAGTAGTCTCTCTCTCCCTCTCCCGTACCGCTTCATTGACTTGCCATTTTTTTCATTCTGAAAACAGATTTTGGATTTTACCAAAAAAAACAAGCATTTTTGAAGTTTTCCCACAACCTATATAGTGCTTACACGACGTGGTTGAATGGCTCTTTGGCAATTGGGATTTGATTATACAAAAAGAAGTAGAACGGGAAATCTGTTTTTTTCCTATAAAAAATCAGAGCTTTCTATCTCTCAATTTGAACAAAAATCTCTGGGAGCTAATGTCAGATATTAAAGATAAACCAGGGAACTACACAACTACTTCAAGGTACAATGCACCCTCAGCACAACCCTGTTGAGAACACATTCCATTAGAAGAGTGAAACAGCTTTTGTGCAAAAATGAAAAAAATACTAAACTCCTTGTGCAATACGGGCATCATACGTGTATATATCTGATGGCACATTTGTCGACAACTTTATTGTCCGTTCACATAGCCATGACGCAAATGCCCTAAATATATTGGCAAATGAAGGGAGTCTGTCTCTCTCTCTTTTCGAAGGAGGATGAACTGACAAAAAAAAGTTAAACCGAATTATGATGTATTATATATTATATGAGCCAGTACACCACACAGAAATCTCCGTGTAGTCACGATCTTTCAAATTGGCCTGGTAAAAACTGCCTTTCTGGCTCAGTCAGAGATGAGCGACGGGGAAAGGAATAAAATTTTGAGCTCCGTTGTCGATATAAACTAGATGAACCCAACGACCTGCTTTTTCAAACATGGAAATTGAAGCAGTGATTTCGAGAGTGCGATATTATTATGCTCCTTTCAGCCAGAAAGAAAGGGATTTTCTGTGTTTGCTTGGCTCAGCAGCATTTTAATTTTTTCCTTTTTGCTGGATGCATGTGCAGTAACTACTAAAAACTGCACTAAAATTTAAAATGATAATCAAGCGTGTCGTGAAGTGTGCATGGAATACTGTGGCTATTAAAAAGCAAAACGAGAATCCAAACAGTTTTTTTCATCGTGGTCTTGTTCCTGTTCTCTTGCACAATTTACGGACATGCTTTTGAAAATCTGTTAGTATTCAATATTCAATATGACTAACCACACTGGTAGCAAAACAATCTACAAATTCGCAAAAATTTCCACTAATTTCTAGTTATTACCAGTTTATAATCCCATTGATCCATCAATAAAAAGTGATGCATTGCCTCCTGAACCCAATAATATATTGCAGCAGTCGAAGAATTGGGTATCGAAAACAGTAGCGGAATATAGGATTCGATCAGCGCGAGTTACATATATGTTTTTTAGTTATGTAGGCGCTTTTTGCATTTTTGTTTTAATTTCGTGTAGCATCCAACCCACAATTGTTGTAACAAGTTGCGGTTGCACGAAAAATATGCTTTAATACCTTCAAAAATTACCAATACCACACACCCCACGCCAAAATGGTAACATTTTGAGGAGGGCTGCCATGCCAGAGTGTTTTGTAAATGCTATGCCCCTGCTTGCTTTATTTCTTACTTTCTTTAAAGAAAGTACAAAAACATGGTTACAAGCTCATTAGTAATTGATAACACTTGCTCGGCTAGGATCGATCGCTCTTGAAAATCAGATGGAGTTTTCAGGTGCTAACAAACGGGACAGGTTCTAGTGTTTAGTAGAGAGAGCCTTGTTGCTTTATAATACTACCTGTGTATATATATACATAATAATCACATGGGATACAAAACAGTAAGTGCTTTGCTTGCTCCTTTTTTCTCTGCAGAGAGAAGCCCATTTAAACCAACTTTTTAACCAAAAAGAAGCAAGCATACCACACCATATAAAAAGGAATGAGCAGGAGGGGTGGAACACCGTAGTTAAAAGAGTATGAACTGGGTTTGCGTATGGCAGTTAATTTTTTGGCATGTGGGGATCATGAATTGTATGTTCACACAGGTTTTTGCACAATCACAAAAAGTAACAGTAACAAGATCATTCATTATTTTACATTGCTCAATTCCTCAGCTGCATCAGCAGCAGCAGCAGCCACCTCAAAAGTCAGAGAGGGAACGAGCCAGTAGTAACAAAATAAGTTGTTTGTACATTCTATATAACTAACGTCTTTAAACGACCCTGCACTTTCTGCCAGTGCACATATCATGATGCTCAATAATAAAACTGCATTGCAATTTCAACGCATGCCCTGAGAGTGAGTGCCGGCCGGTATTTCAACTGCATTCACCCAAAAAAGTTGTTGCTGTTGCTGTTACTCTCTGGGGTAGTGCATAATTATTATTACAACAGGAATACATTAGTAATTTTCCTGTGTGCATGCGTGTGTGTGTATGCATACCTTGGAGCTCAGGAGAGACTGCATCACATATTACCATCACCGGTATGCACATTTTTTGTATTGGTAGTAAACTGCCGTGTCATGATGATTGCCAAGCGAGCAACTCTCTGCAGAGTGCCATTTTTATTGCAAATTTTCGATAGCTAAAAATATGGCTTTAATGCTCCGTGAAAATTTATTTAGAAAAAAAACGGTGGCAGTGTAGGTTTTAAATTGACATTCCCTCACGCTTCTTTTTTCTACAACCACAAAAATGTGTTTATTCACACAAGGAAATCATGGCATGGCGGTGGTGAATGGTGAATTACAGTTTTCAAGTGTCAACTCCACAGGCACACATTTAAATTTCCCATTTTCCTACCAAGATATACACCACTGATTGTAACTCTCGGGAGGAATATTTAATCAAGGTGAAGGCACGAATTTGCATTTACTGAAAAAATAAGAATGAGACGCGTCATATAATCTATTGACTCACTCAAAAACATAATAATGGTTTAGCAACCTTCGAGGAAACTCACCATGCAGCAGTAGTAGATTTTTTTTAGTGACGCTGAGCTTTAATTCTTTTTCTCTACCTTAGGATAAACTTCATATTACTTCGGCATGCCTTTCGAGAATGGTTATAAATATCCATAACGCATGTCATTTTTTTTCTTAATTTACAAAGGATTTTTTTAGCATGAGTAATTTTGTAGATTGGAGAGAAAAGAAGGATTTTTATAATTTGCATTTTATATCTCTCCCCTCATCAACATCGTCATCACCAGTACTTTGCTCAAAATTGCATGTGAGAAAGTTCATGCATAGGCACACTTGCAGTTTTTGTCAGAGTGGAGCATAAATTTCTTCAGGAACAATCACACCACACACACGTACATAAAGTGCAATACTCCAAAAAGTTAAATGGTTGAGCACATCCCTTACTCTCTCGTCGTCCCACTGCGAGGTTCTAAAAAAGTTTGGATAAGATATAAGAATACGAAGAAGAAAAAAAAAGAAATAACTATGTATTACTACAGTCACCACTACCTTTCGTGGTTTAATGCGATGATGCGATGGCTAGCAAAAACGTCCTTTTCTACTATTGAATATACATGTCGTATTCAAAATCGGATTTTCATCGTATCACAAAAGTGGATTTCATTTCACGAGAGAAAAGGTGAGAGTACATGTGCAAATCTAACACGTGAATATATACAGTTTTGTAGTAAGTTGTATTCGCCCTACCTCCAAATTCACCAATACGATGTCCTGTCACTCTTTTGGATCATCCACTTAAAATCCATTCTAGGGATGTCGATTACTCCCCAGAATTTATCACCATTGTCATCACTTCATCCCATGTTTTTTCCTCTGAATAACATGTAGTGATCACCTTTTAAAACATTCATCTACGTTGTTGGACCACTTTGATGATAACTTTAAAGTGGCGATATGTATATATTTGCCCAGTTTCATTTACATTTTACACACACAGGTAGGACAATGGGGGTAAAACCTATATTGATTTTGTATCCCGACTACTCACATGCAAAACAAAAAAAAAATCTCCTTTTTTTATGACGTTCAGTGTGGTTTTTAAAGCTGGCACTTTTATTAAATTGTGTCTGCACATGGAAATTTTATTGTTTGCACAGCCTCGGAAACCTCTTTATTAGGCTAATTTATTACTCGAGGTGAGTAAAATATGAAGTGTACAACAATGTAAGGCTGCTCACAACTAATTCCCTGTCGAGATAGACAAATGCCTAAAAGAGACACTATCTATTGAGTAAAAATGATGATTTTTACAGGTTTTCCTCGAGTTGATCGAGTTTCATATATATATATATATATACTTATTTTGTGGTTTCTGAGAGAGCTTCCTCTTGACATGCCATGCAAAACACTCACGAACTAAAGAAGTTCATCAAGTGGAGCGATGCGATATATTGTCAGAACACGCATGGGCTGTGTGGAGTAAAGTAATAGGTGTGCAAGAGAGGAATGCATGTATTTTACACGTTGATTACACACTCGTGTGTCAAGTGCCGCAAGGAATGCATAGAAAAAAAACTATGATTTTAAGTTGGCCGAATTTTTTTTTTAAATTCTGCATTTTCCCCGTTTCTTTGTTCTGTACCTTGTTGTATTATTATGATGCGCATGTACAGCTAGTCACATTTTCATTCACTCCACTGCACTTGAAAATATGGGGACGTGATCGTCTTGCTAATAATCATCAGACAACTTGCGTCACAGCATAGCACCGGCGGGAAGATGGCTGTTTATTACTAGGGTAGACCGATAGTCATTACTAATCAACACAGGTATTGAGTGGGCCATTTTGCTCAGTTTTGCCAAATAAATATATATGTTCCTGATTTACAACTTGATAATCCATCTGATGGAGGATATATGTTTGTTTTTTGTCATGTCTGAGCATGGTCCTATTCTAGGTTATTTTTAGGGACTTATCCTTCTCGCTGACAAGTTTTGTGAGATTTCAGCCTTTTTTGCGAGAACAGGGACGAGGACGGACGCGACTAAATGATTGCGAGAAATATTGAAATTGTAAGGAAGGCTTTTTATATATGCTTTCATTTATCTCCTCATTTTCAGTTCAATGGACCTATTAACATTTTTTTATGAAATATTTAGTCTGTCTGTATAAATATGACTGATTTTGAGAGGTCGGAGATAAAGCAGAAAAGCACGTTCAAAGGGAAATTCAGGTGTTCGCCTTTATGCTTACAACCAGCACACACCTGAGTCTACATACGGATGGACAAGGAAAACAGAAAAAAATATAATATGGGTATTCATACATTTTCTTCCTTTCGTTCTCTACCTGAATTATATTGCCCATAAACATTATTGCTTCTATTTTAACCAAGCCGGTAAGTGTGGCGTGTGGTGGTGGTGGTGGTGGGGTAAAACATGACTAACTACTTTTTCACATGTAATGAGTAAAGAGGCTTGTTAAAATAAAGTGCATCTTGCTGCAGCTCCAAGGCTTCAACTTGCACCCCTGAGCTTTTTCTTTTGTTTGACTCCTGTCTGCCCTTTTGAGATTTGCCCAGTCCAGGTAGGCAGTGGGTTTGGTTTGCCGTTGTTTTCATAAATGCAAAAAGGTGACATCTATTATACCATTTTGTGCATGCTAATTCCACATGATTAATCACGTTGCGAGAGAGATATCAATGACGATTTGTGCATTATGCAGATGCAGGCCACGACTGAACTGCAATGCAACTTGTTTGATTTATTCATTAACAGATATTATTACTATGTTCGCTATATATGCCTACACAACAACAACAATAGCCCCGTTTTCCACTAAATTTTGTGTAACCACAATGATCCCATGTCACCATAAAAAGATTCCTTATCTTCTTGATGACATCGTTGTGTTTTTTTTTCTCTCTCTCTCTCTGTCCCTTGCAGTTGCAGTGCAGTGCATTGCAGTTGCATTTGCATATATCGAGACAGAAATAATAGCAGATCACAAAACCTGTTTCAAAATTCAACAAAAATTGCATGTCATTAGCTTTATGTGTTTACATGAGGTGACTCAACCACTCAAACGTTTCCCTTTGATGGAGTTGGCAAACGGAACTTGAAAGAGTTACTAGCATTTTTTCTGGGTTTCGTACCGGATCTCTGCGAAATCAGATACGTGAAGGGATCGAGCGACCCTTCAAAAGAGGCAAAAGTTGGCATTCAGATCGAAAAATTGAAAATATGTGTTCGGTAGCGAGCGATTCCACAAAGCACATGATCTTGTCTTTAGGAGAAAAAAGTTATCTAGTTTCTCTTTTGTCAATGATAATATGCAGTGGGTTTTCAGACTACTCTGAAAATACTCTGATGAATCTGAATACGATACAGTTTAGTTTAGCCGGCAATGAAATAAATCATGCCGGTGGTGGTTGCTTGCGCACTTGCGCTCCCTAAATAAATACATATTATAATAGGCAAAACATGCTTTTGTAAAGATTCTCGTATATTGCTGGTATATATCAAAAAAGTTATTACAAAGGGATGTAATATGACTTGAATGCCCTGATCGAGATTCTTATCAGAAATCGTAAAGTAACGAGAATTCGATCATGCTGACGACAACGCACAACAAATGTATCGACATGTACGACGACGACGACGGCCCAGTCCAATGTGTTTTGTCCACCTGGGCTAACCTGCGCACTGCATTCTTGCAGAGAAACATGTCCAAGTAAAGTTGACTCAAAATATGAAAGGTTTGACCTGTGAGAGCATTTAGGTTTGGGAATCTGGCAGTGTGGCCACACCCAAAGAAAGAACGAAGTAGAGAGAAAGAAGCAGACATATTATACTCGCAATAACATGCATTCACATTTGAGAATATTTTTTTTCAACTTTTTTTTTCTTCCTATAATACATTTATAGTAACACTAACTAACAAAAATTGTTACTGTTACTGCGTACCAGCGTAACGCTCCTATTTTATACCCACATACACTGCATCAGTCGTCGTCGTGTGTAATACTAATCGACACTTGCAATTTATGTACGTCTATGCTACGTCTGCAAAATGCAAGAAAAAAAAGTTGCCATTTTAATAGGGAATATAATATATTACAAGTAGCTTATGAAATTACGCAGATAAACGACAGGTTTGAGTTGAGCACGTTAAAATAAGACTTCCTCCTTTTTTATGCGTCTTTAATAATAATAATAATAATATACTCTTGTACAATGTACCAAATAGGATCGTCGACCGACCACTTTTGTTTTTACACGAGTTGTCCTCAACCAAAGGTTTATATTCTCTTTTGTGCTGGCCTGGCTGCTACATCACCTGCTCTGATTACTATGATAGATTTGATGACGAAGAAGAATGTTTTTTGACACGCTTCTCTCTTCTCCTCTCCTCCTCGCCTCTCGAAGCCTGCTACATTGTTGAGGTGGTGTTGAGCGTTATTTTATGGCAACTAACTTGAGAGCTACTACTACTACTGCCAGCCAGCCAGGAATGGAATCAAAAGTAGGCGTGTTCCTCTCAGAGAGTGCAGTATAGCGGACGAACTGTATTATTTATTAGGTATTTTAATCGCTAATTGCTAGCTTTCTACGCTCAATCAATATACTTCTTATTACCTCTAATAAGTTATAATCATCAGAGTTGCTGGTTGCTTCTCCATCTCAAATGTCTGTATTGAAATTATGAGGATATAATATAGTGTATCAACAAGACGAGAATTAGAAAAATGTCTAGCTGCTCTTATCGTGCCTATTCTACTGTTTCTAAAGTCCATTATATCATTTTTGAAAATTGTACACGTAGAACACATTGGGGGTTGGATGTAGGATATGCATATACGGCAGAGGAGGGGGGTAGAGTTGCAGGAATGCATCACTGCATATAAAAATAAAAAATGACCTTAAGCAATACAAGTTTAGAAAAGTGCACGCCTGGTATAGTTTGATAACTCTCCTCCTGCCTGTGTAATAATAACACGCATGCATGTTTAGAAAAAGGTTGGGGAAATCGCAAGAGCTAATTTAAATGCCTATTCCTCCTCAATCACATTTATTGCAAATAAATAATTAATTACGCTGTCAGTCGGATAATAAGAAATTAAAATATAGCTTGAATTGATTAAATCATTTACACGTGTAAATCTATCAAGCAAATCGGATGGAAATACCGTGTTGAATATAAAAGCAACAAGAAGTTTTTTAAACACTGTCTACTTCAGTGTTACATCAGAGCCAGAGAGCATTACAATAATTGCATGGCTAAAATGGCTAAAAGGTTTTCAGACTGAACCGGCTTAAACCATACAATTTCATGACAATACCTTCTCAAAAAAATTTTTTTTTTTGGATGAAGATGTAAATCTGCTTTGCAAGTATAGCTTTTTATATGACTAGATCGAATAATATACATAAAACCATAACATTGTATTCGATCGAGGAGGATGCTACTCTCGCCTCTATTCTATTACATTTTCCTCCCAAATTATATTCCAATTCTAGGAGGACCACAAAACCTGTTTAAACTTTGTGCTAACCTATATTATATCCTATCTTTCAAATCCAATTTGAAATATTGTCGAACAAAATATTATTTTATTAACGGGGGAAGAACACACACGTCGCTTTAGCTCTGAAATATTCTGCTGACAGTTTGCACAAAAAAAGTACAATAGATGTGTATATTCACATGCAGATGTGGATGTAATGGATGTGCTGCAATATTTTTTTTTCATAGTCATTCAATCAGTCAAATTCGTCCAACCGCAAATTCAGCTGAGCAGTTCTACCTCCTGACCTATTTTTTACCTTCGATATATATGTACAATCTGTTTAAAATAAAATTGACAGTTTCTATTTTGTTATACAACTTTCAGCTCCGCACTCCGCACACACACACACACACAGACGTCAGTTGTATGAACAATTTCTCTGCTACTTGTCCTCGATGTATGCACGCGCAGGCATTCGATCAAAGTGTGTAATGATTGAAGCTTGTCAAGTACAGAAGAGAGGAAAAATATAATGGAATTGAGTTTTTTTTTAAAGTGATTAACTTTTAAAGCACAAATTTCCTGATCCATGGAAAGCACGGTCCGGGCTTGAGTGAGAGCTCTCTCATTCAATATGCGTGGCTGTGCTGTTGTGGCTATCGTGTGTGACTATTGAAAGGTAACATGACGCGACAAGTGTTTTGTGACGGAACGTGGTCCGCCTGACGTAATCCCATTCATTATTGATCACAGTATTTTTTGAATTGATTATTACGTAAAAGAAAATATATATGTGGTTCATGGTACGCCGCCCATCTGGCCGATGGCCATGGCCAACAGATTGCGGATACGACAATATTTTTTCTTTCACCATATTTATTATTTATTATGTAGTAGAGAAGTCCCAATTTACAAAACAGCTTTTTAATTTCCTCCACTCCACTCACTTCCCATTCATGACTCACGTAATATATGAGCAGGCGGAGGGATCCTAGAGAGGAAGAAGACAGTAGCAACTTTCGTGCTTCATAATAATATGCAGAAGCTACATACATACATCATGGTGCCTTTTTTTAAAAGCACGAAACTTTTTTTTTTAAAGTGATGAGTTGACTAATTCATTTCACATTGAAATGCTGTTGTGCCACCGCAACAAGTGTGTGATCCCCACAAGTACTTATATAGGTATATATTTTTCCGCTCTCTGTTGCAATCCATAAATTACAACTTTAGTCAGGTAAACAGTGATCATGCAGGAAAATTGAATCAATTCATTCATTCCCGATTTCAATACGACAGCCAGCAACTGCTTTTGCCTTGTTCATGTCACTTTTCTGTCAATTTCGTATTAGCACACCATTTAGAAAAGAGAGTACAACACTTGACTTTTTGACTACTGCTAAGTTAATTTTTGTAGGCATGTAACTTTTTTTTTTGCAAACGGGGCCTGTTTCCTTTCACGACTTTTCAAATCCCACTTTATCCCAATCGTATTCGTATTCAGCCCTTTGAGAGAGAGAGAGAGAGAAAGAAAAAAAATTCTAGGTCAGGTGAAGTTTGAAAGGACAATTGTTGCATCGAATGAATTTTCAGAGAATCGGACTGAAAAAAAAGGATTTGTAACAAAAAAAACGTAGGTATTCGAGTTTTTGCAGGTGTGTGATTTGAATTTATCACGGTTAGCTTGAAAAATAGGTTCGACTTGTGTCTTTTTTATAACAAGACACCAAAGTGGTGTGATCGTTTGGAGTACCTAGATAACTTTTGTGTCATTTCCACTAGTTAACCTCCCAAAAGGAAAAAAAAGAGTTATATTGTATTATACTATATTTGTTTGATTGGGTAGCTATTCATTTGTGCCCTATTAACGCTACGTGAGGTCGAACTATTCTTAAAGTTGTGACCATTTTTTTCTTCTTCTTCTCTCTCTCTCGGCTTCTCGAATTCCATGTATTTTCTGCTAATCTGGTTGACTGGTGGTGGGCTGATGTTGTTGCAAACCTGGTTTCAGTTTTGCAAATATAAAGTTATTTGAGTTGAAAGTGGTCCGAAGTTGGATTGACTGACACTCGATAAATTTTACTTTTATGATGTCTCATGTCTCCAAGACTTGATCAGACATTGTAGACAATGAAAAAGTCGTCATGAGCCTGTCACTTGCATAAATTACCTCCAACATGCATTCCTATCACCTCCTCCAAAGTGTCCTTATATAATAACCAGCTTTAGCCTGATCAATCCCACCACCACACCGATGCGATGGGCTCGGATAAAAAGTGATAATTCAAGTTTTGCTACGAAAATAATCCTTTTTGGGTTCTTGCCACAAATTAACAACCGCTGATGCTCGTATAACTGGTCCAATTAACAAATTAAAGGGGATAATTATACCTTCACATTTTCACAATATATTTATTACATACGACAAGTTTAAAAAAAAGTTTTTACATGAAAGACGCAGTGTGTAATCAAGTGGAGCAGACGCCACAACCCAGTCATAACATCACAGGGTGGGGGCATCAAGTTGGTGGCCGGAATTATCTCAAGTGGGATTAATTTTAATAATGTTGAAAAAAAATCTGCCTTTTTCCTGATACATTCAGGCTTCACACCAATTTTACAACCTAATCTTGACATAAATAGGTGAAAAACGAAAACATTTTTTTTAAACTACCAACTTATTTACACGCAGTTTCATTATGCATTCATTTGCACAAGTTTATAACATGGTCCGCTCCGCTCTCTGAACTGAGCAAATTCCTTGCATGAAAACAAAGACTCATATTTTCAGGGATTTCCACTCCATCATGATCCCACCCTGCTGCCTGACACGACACACAGGGTAATCAATACGCGCTATCTTGATTCGTCGAGCGCTGCTGCATAAAATAACTATAAATATTTTTGTTGTCGGATTACTGTACACATTAAAACAACATTTATATATTTTTTTCTGGCATTCCCATTCAGCCGCGAGTTGCGAGCACGATTGTACATTCGTCAAAATGATATCAAACAATTATCAGCAACTAACACTGATTTCTCGCTGATTGACACTTTAAGCTACAATTGTGACGTGATGATCAATAAATGAGAATGGTGGTTGTGTAAACCAGCTACACCAATTTTTTTTTATGGAGTCACGATCACAAACATTGTTTGCTTTTTTGTTTCATTTTTCACTTCATTGCTCTGCATGTGCGAAAGGGAATTTATTATTTGAAGTGCGTGAAAGCATAGAGAGAGAGATGATTTTCTTCCTCTCTCGTCGTCCAATCATCATGCAAAGAGGAAACCTCGCTGTTCACACTGGGAATCCGTATTATATGATATGCGCTTTAAAAAAAGCCAACATCGAACCCAACAAATTACTGTTATCTTGGCAAAATTTATGAGGACACCACTCACGTTATTTGCTTAATTTAATTGGTCCCTATGCAAATGAGAGAGACTTCAAGTGGTGTCCACTCACTCTGGAGGCACGTTACTGCACTGCACTACAACAGCAATAGCAATGCAGCAGCAGCATAGCAGAAGAAGAAGACTTGTCCTTATCTTAAATTTGCAGACAGGTTGGTGGTGGTATCGCTTATTCCGCCGAGTCGATGACGGCGCTACAACGAAAATCATAGTTTATTTGCTTGTAAAGTGCAAACTATACCCAGTTTTTCTTCTCGAGTGATAAGAGGGAGTGAGCACGACATGCGCATTATTGACTGGTGACTGGTGGGTAACATGTGTCAAGCTGGCTTAATCAGTGCAAATAATTTGTTGTGTTTGTTTATGCAGTACACACATAATATAATACCAATTCACAAAAAAATCCTGTTTTGAGTCGTGAATTCAGCAGGCTGGCTGATTGTGGGAAAAACATTTTTTTAGGGGGGGGGGGGGC
>JAANSN010000574.1:38473-53680 GCA_036850665.1 Dicranocentrus wangi
GGGGGGGGGGGGCATTATATTATAATGAAATCCCTTGCAGCTATTTAACAACTTTTTTTTTTCAATTTTGCAAAATTGGTGAACACTAATGTGGTTTTTTTGTACGTTAGTTTTTCAATTTGTCAAAGAATAATCCAACAATGCGAAGGCTTGTATCATCACATCAGACATCACCTGCAAAACGCAAAAGTGCAAAATCCTGTGAACGTCGTCGCTGGCACTGTGTCAGCCACCATCATCAGATCAACATGGTAAATACCATTATTGTTGCTTTACACCAGGAGAAAATGTACAAAAAGCTGAGAAAAAGAAGAAATAACTCATGCAAATCTCTCGACCACTTGACACTGATAGATAACGACTTTCAACGGGATATAATTTTGATATCACCTCGGAGCAGACGTGATTACGCTACACACTACTTTGCGCAGAATGAATATTCCCTGTACACATGTTTTGGTGGTGCCAAAAGAGTGTTGTAAAAAAGATGTTTTACATGTATATATACACAGTCCAACTACGGTCGTTCGTGCAACCTCTGTAAAAAAAAAGGTTCTATCACCTGCTAATCATAATTCTGCACTGATAACAACTAACTCTTTGTTTTCTCATAGGCCAAACAACAGAAGCTTTTTGTAGGAAAAAATGGGCAAAAATGGGCATTCCAATGGCTATCGATCGACCATCCGAAAAAAGCTGTGGAAAATACACTGACATGCTTGCTTCTTCATAATGAAAGCTCATACTGTAATAAGTTCGCTACAGGTGTAAGGTTTTCAGCTTATATAGGCAAAAGAATGCAAGCAATTTATCTGTAATTTTGTCTGCTGCCTGTCTGAACCACTTGGCTGCTAAAAGTGACCCGAGTGACCAAGTTGTTATAGCTGTAGACATAATACCTATATAGTCAAGAGGTGGAGTAGCTAAATGATTTCATCAGATTGTTATACACTTTCATCCATTCCATAGTTATAATATGCTGGATAATCTTTCCAGTTTTCCGTTTCAGCGTTAAAGTGATAATATGTATACCCAAGTACTTGTCTTTTACGTTGTGTTTTTAAGATTGGTGGTGGGCTAAGTGGCATTAGCTTTTAGCTTCTACTAACTCTAAATTCCCGAATTTTTATGCAAGCACGCATTAGTCTACACGACATACATATTTGCATTTTTTCCTACACTACTCTCCTCTCTGTACACTCTTTTTGTTTTTAATAAACTATTTACCATTTTTTAAATGGTATACACTGACTCTCTGAAATATTTGGTGGACATGGAGGGCTCTCTCTCTCACAATGGGAAACAATTGGAAAAGTGGACATTAGCAAAATTTAGTACGGCAAGTTTTCGGCCAGGCAGACATGCAGTGAATAATAATAAGTGTAGTGTAATTCCTTTCCATGAACTTTTCAAACAGGTTACATCCCAATAGCTACTTACCACACGGAGAAAATGGAAGTCCAGCCAGCAAAAAAAAAATAAACCCGAGGAGTTGAACATTTTTTTAGGGACACGGAGCGACTCGACGAGATTGGCATATAACCAGACTTTCGCTTCTTACCAGCATAGCAGCAGATCCTGGTTGCGATACGTACGCCAGTTAAATGTGCTGTGTGGTGAGAAGGTATTCTGGAGCAAAAAACGCATGCACACGCACAGATGAGTAGTTTTCCTTCTGGTTGTGTGTATCATTACACAAGTTGGCAATCGCGACAGCTCTTCGCACTTTCATCCTCATCCTCATCGCATTGTGTATTCTTACTGGGCATTCATTCTAGCAGTCATTTTTGATTTATCTATTTTTCAAATGAGCTCTATACTCTACGCATATGAACTAGGTGGACGTGGTGGTGGACGACAACAATGTTCCTCGCCGAGTTTAAATTACATTTCCTCCCCACATCTTGTCAAGGCTCATTGGAAATTCATAAGTAGTGTTCTTTGGCATCAAGCGTATATAAGAAGCGGATAAAAAAATTATCTCTTTAATCACGGATTTAGCAACTTGGGGATGGGGATTGCGCAGCGCCACAAGGCTAACTAACATTCTCTCCATGAGCCCCTCACCATGTGAGAGCGGTGATGAGCTCATGTGCAACTCTAGGAGGACATTATTATCAGTTCTTCTCTGCTGGTATGTATTTTTATGCACATACGAAAAATCCTGTTCAGTCCGCCGCGCTCTGAGAATAGAATTGAAATAGAGTTCGAGTCGACTGTACTTCTACGCAATTTTTACTGCAACACAAAAGTGCAATCCTTTTTCGCCGTGCTCATCATCTCAACCAGGAATGATAATGCTCGGAGGAGGAGGAGGAGGCAAGTATCGGGTTCACAGTGTATTTTGCTAAATGCCTATAAACATCTTTCATCAGACAGTTTAGCCTTCTCTAATAAACCCAGCAACGCGTAGACGAACGACTTTTTAAAAACTTTCTTCTTTTTTCAGCACAGCGACTAAAAAAATATATACAATGTATTACAGGAGCACACCACATCACATCTACCGTGATCATCATCATCATCCTCATCCTTCGCTCTTTTGTAATGGGTGTGGTGGCATGTATTCTTCTAGTAGACCGATGATGACGGCAATGCTACGCGAGATGAATGCAAATGAGCCGGTTTTCGAACTCTCATTCTCTCCGATCAACATAATCACAGAGGGTTCGCAATTGCAACCCTGCTACTCATCCAAATTGTTTTCCTACTTGTAAACACACAGATCATAGGGAGTTTTTTCGGTTAATGTAGGTATTGTGTTCGTATAAACAATCTAATAGTGAGTGAGTGAGCGACTGAGTGTGGATCCCATCGTTCTGAGCTCTTTTGTTATTCACAAAGCAAATACAAGGATTAAACGGCGAGGACAATGGGATGTAACGTAAATTCCGAGTTTCTGAATCATCACTCTCTCGAAGAACAAATCCGCCGTGGTGCGAAACCCCACATCCACATCTTTATCCTTTTGTGTCCTCGGTCGATCGTTGCAGTCGCAATTCTATTTTCTAGTGATCCGAAAAATGAGCCTCTTGAGAGATTTCATTTTTCCCCTGCTAAAACTTACTCTGGCTTGTTTTGATGGGTCCTCCTTGGAACCGTATTTTCCGCCGGAAACCCGTCAATTTATAGACATTCGAGAGAGGATTAATGAGGCAATAAAATGCTTTTCTTTGCACAAAAGAAAGAAACAAAATTCCTCCGTCTTTGATTCCAAAACATAATCCTCAAGAATCATGCGTCTATGTGCCTATATACAAGCCAGATGTACAGTGTAGCGTAGAAGGAGATGAGAAAATCAAGTGTGAATTTTTTTTGTATTCCGAGTTATGTCCATCCCATAATATTACACTTTTTGCATGACTGTTCAATTAAATCCCGTGTCAGAGCCTTGGGAGTAGCAAACCTTGTATTCCCATATGCGCAGCCGTGGCTTCTGTGTGTGCCGTTTACACGGGGTGTAATAAAGGCATAAAAGATGATCATCAAGATGAAAACCCAAGAGCAGCGCACACACGCATATTTTTTTGACCACGACAATTCCCCAGACAAGTTGCACAATGGTCAATAACTTCACTCCGTGAGCTCATCTATTTGAACGCAAATTGACCTCTACTCCTGCGCCACATTGAGATTCTCTTCTGCGCACCAGAAAAAAAAAAGATGACAGCGTTTGAGAGGCAGGCAGGAGAGAAATAGTGCATTTTTTGAGAGGAGCAGCAGTGGCAGCAGCAGTGCATCCTTAGCGATTTGGATTCTCATTTTAAGGTTTTCGAGTAAGAAAAACTGTGTGAGGAGAATTTAGAGATAAAAATCACTCGATTTTCCTCTCTCGCAAACGCCACTGCCACAGCCACAACTACTACTGCTGCACACACATTGATTGATTAAAAGAAGTGGTGGTGGCACAAAGAGCACAAGAAAGCAAATCAACTCATTCTCCTTGACTCCTTTGACAGATTTAGTGACGTATCATTATCATCTTCGCCACTCTGCCTGCCTGCGCTGCGTATGTGTACACGGCAGCCAGCAGCCTCCACATTTTGAAGACCAAATCCACATGAAAAAAAATAAAAAAAATTTCTTTGAATATATCCTTCCCACTAGACTTATATATTCATATAGAGTCGGGAGTTGGGCATTGCAACAAAAATTAATCGACTGTTGGAGATTTGAATGCAAAGGCGAAAAAGTGCTACGACGAACGAGTGAGTGCGGATAGATGATGTTGGAGTGTTATAGTAAATTGCAATTTTCTACGCAGTAGGAACATCCACTTCAACGTGAGAAAAGTCTGTCTAGCCTTCACCTGTCAATTTACTTTTAAAGTGATCACTTTTCAAGTGAACATGAGCAAATAAAAACTTGTGTGTGGAAGAGTTCCTTCTCTTGCAATCGCTTACTACAGATAGTCTTTGATTGTCTAAGAGCCTATCTGCATCGCCACCATCACCATCACCACCACCACCACGTCATTACCGTAATGACAAGTTTCAACTTTATAAAATTTCCGTAGGAAGCAATCCATTGAGAATCCCTATTTTTATTCGAATTATATATGCGAACGACGAACACATTCACACCACCACCACAGTAATAAACAGTACGATTACAAACCACGATTAACATGTATAGTCATTCATAAAAAAAAGTAAGACACATGATTACTCAAACAGCAGAGAATTGCATTCTCTGCACACACATATTGTATATGTATCTACACGCATGTAGCCCGTCTCTCCGCGTCGCGTCGCGTCGTCGATTCCTCCTTCTCAGTTCCTTTAACTTGCTTCATGGTTCGCCTTCTTCGTGTGTATATTATTGCGAGGTGAAATAGAAAGTTGATGCAGTTCCTCAAAAAGACATTCTGCAATTTCGAATCCCCTCTAAGCGCACACTTTGTCACGTAGTGTACGTGCATGCGGTTTCCTTTCTACCCGAAAAAAGCATATTATATTTTTGTAAAAAAACAACATTTTATTGCATATCCCACCGGCTTCTTCACATAATACACATTTTCACATTTGCATATTATCATCTCATATTGCTATATCATATCCGAGGCTATTTTGATGGGCATGTCATCATCATGATGCAGAAAACTGCTTTAACAGACTGCATTTTTTTACACATCACTCTTTGGAACATCAAAATGACCGGTGAGGATGAGGATAGGATAATAACAGTGATAAAAAACCAGGTCAATGCTCAGATTCCAAAAAAAGGTTCTTTTTCGTGGCAATAGTGTGAACGAGCTTGCTTTATGGTTGCCACAATCGTAACATTATTATTGCATACTAACAACAGAAAAATAAAAAATCATCATCTTCTCGCGTCCTTTTCTAATGCATCTTTTCCCCTATCAAAAATTCCCTGCAAAGACGACTATGTTGCAAAAGTAACATGGAAAGGGATTTTATTTTTCTCTTTCTCTTTAGCGTAACTTTTTTTTACACAATGGGATGGATGCGAGTAGTTGAGTACCTCAATTCACACAATAATGGCTAGTCAATCCCTACACATCTTGATGATTCACAATGATGATTACATCTGACGTATGTATACCGTCTCTTCGGTCACAGTCAGTCAGACAGTCAATTGAAAACAAAATAGAGAAGGCAAAGAGGCAGACGCAGACAGATCAGCAAAAAAATATATAGTAGCAGCAACAACCAGCCAAGGAGAAATGTGGGGATGTACACAAAACAAACTATTGTTTGAAATCCTCCTTTGAAGACAAGGTTTTGCACTGAAATTTTCATTGAAGAAACCCTGTAAAAATTCCCAAAACTTTGAGTTCCCATTCACGCACCCGAAAACTCGCTGTGGTGATATATGTAGACTCATATATAACCAACCAGCATCAGCATCAGCAGCCACAATAAACGGGAAGAGACGCAAAGAATGCTTCTTGCTGAAAGTAGGAGTCATATAGGCAGGCAGGCAGGCAGGCAGGCAGGGTATGAAAAATGCTGAGCGTCGAGAGTATATATATATATGTACTTATGTACTATACTACACCATCTCATATACTTATATGAGCAACCAGCACCACTACGAAAAAACGGAGAGAGCTTTTTCTGCTCATCATCATCATCTAGATGGGATGATCATCATCAGTCTATTATCACCGTACCAGGATGTTGTATTAGCAATAGCTTCCCGTTCCTTTTTCTATCGCTCGCTTTGATTCTTCTTCAACTTGTGGTGGTGGTGGCGGCGATGCGATGGTGGTGGAGGAGCAGCTACGCTACTACTACTACTACTTTTTGATGCGGAGCTTATAAAGAGGGAACAAAGTGATACAATTTTTTTTATTGCGCGGATTTATAACGCCGGATAACATCAAGTGTGCGCGAGAGTTGAAGGTATAGAGAGCCCTAGCTCTTATATCGTATATATGCTCGTAAAAAATGTACGGGCTATAAACGGGTATTTTTAAGGTTTAAAGCAAGGTATGAATAGCTCATAGAGAGTTGGGGTTTTATTCTTGGTCAAAATCAGAGAGGGATTGAAAAGATGTAATGCACATTGAACACAGGTATACGTATAGCCAATTTTCAGGTAAAAACTTGGTGATGCACAAGGAATGCAACAAAAGGAAAAAGGGGATTTTAAACGGGAAAAGAGACAGCGCTTTTTACAGAAAGGAGAGAGGTGTACTCTGCTGCAATGATGTTATAGAAATGTGAGAATATAAGCTTTAATCCCTTTCGTCACGACTCGTCTCGGATCCAAAGGAGTTGACGCTTGATCGTTGTAATGACACTGCAGAAAAATGATTTTTGTCAAAAACCCTTTTCCCTTCGCCTGCCTGGTGGAGATGTATATAGTTTGTCTTTAAAAAGTGTATTTTATTTAAAGGGTACGGACGGACGGACGGAAAGACGAGCGACACGATCGTCCTGATTTTTCTAGGGCTGACATTAAAAATGCAAACGACCATGTATCCCATTTTAATCAGAGTACATTCATTTCATTCACAGATGGTCTATGTCTCTGGCTGTGTACACAGACAGACGACGGTGTGTGTACCCTATTTTTGAGTAAATAATATAGGCTCCAAACAGATTTTCTATTTTACCTTAATATAGCACACACAGTGTAATTCAGGAAGCTAATTTAACTGAAACAATAATGACTTTGTGATTACATGAAGAAGATTGAGATGATGATGATGATGACAGTGCATAAAAAGTGCATAGAAGAATTGGTCATTTCAGGCTGTTTATGGGATTCTCAAAGACACTCGTTGAATATAAAAGGTGTACCAATCAACGAGTACAGGGAACTCATATACAAAATAAAAAAATCACCCTGCCTTTTACAAACTACAGTAAACGGCGACAACTAGTCTGCAAAACCGCATGTGTTTTCCTTTGCCCAACATTTTTGCTGTCATTTAAATTAGTGAATGCATCTCACACGGGAAAGGCGTCAGCAGGCGACAGAGATCATCTTACTTGGACGAATGCAGCAAATGGTCTTCATTCATTCATTAAACTTCAATTATTTTGAGACGGGAAGTATCTGATAATGAGTTTAAAATGGAGCAAGAAAGAGAGACAACGCGAGCGAGCCACAAGAAAGTGATATTATGGTGGACAGTATTGCATTTCAAAAATGAAAAGGTGGGCCACAGGGTATTTTTTAAATTTCACTGCAGACACAACGACACCACCACCACCATCCATTGAATACGGAGTGTAAGACATTTCAAGAATTGAGAACCAGTTGCGTACATATTTGATTCCTTTTTAAAAAGTGATGCATCGTTCGTTCGTATCTTTTGAATCGAAAAAAGTAGCTCAGTTAATTGTATCCTTTGGGTGATGATACGCAATAATATTGATGTAGACAGGAGGCATTCGCCCAGCATTCGTCGTCAACCGCATCATCGGCTCGGCTGGTCTGCTCGAGTTCCATTCCAAAAGAAGTGCATAGCCTCGTCCTTAGCTAATGCATGCATCCGAGGAATATAAAATCAAAATTATTCCCACCACCACCAGACCTGCTGCATTTAATTCAAAAGACAGGACAAAGCTCTTATGCAACACTCATCAGTCTGTATAAACAGCGCGCAGTTTTCTGTGAATAATAATGGACAGGTGATAATTACACGATAAATGTTACGAGCAAGCGAAAAATATGCTCTTATTGTGAGATATAAAAAATGCTGTAAGATGTGTATATGTACCCCTCACACCCCGCTCTCGGTAGACTGACAATGAATGGACATAAAATGTTTGCATTTGCATTTTGATGAATTATATGGTTATTGCAGATATCATGATGCACATTGCGCATGAGATGCATCCTCTCTCTCTCTAATCATGGCAAAAACGTAAAATGTATATTAAATATCCACTCGGATTTCAGCAACGAACGGTCAGCCCAGCTCGGCCTTTACACATCAACATATATCCATAGTTTAATCTCAATCCCCATTTTTTACATGTGAAACACCGGAAAATCAGCGGAATAATTAGAGACTGTGTATTATAAACTGTGTACTGTGGGGTTTGCATAGATTATTATTCAGTCGCAGGACACACCGTAAAATCTGACCGACAATCACGAATTATGTATTCACCTCTATTAATTTTTTTCGAGGTGAAACTAACTACACCTTTTTTGTGCAAAAAAAGTGATGATGTCAAGAAGAAATTCAGGGTACAAAGTCAATTTTAACGTGATATTTATTATTATGCATTCATTTACATCCCGAAACATGTACTCAATTTTTTATCCACTAAAAATCTACATTTCCCTGGTAAACCACAGCAGAACGTAAAGAAAACGTAGCATAATATATGTGTACCAAAGGTAAAGGTAGGTAGGTACTCCTTGTGCGGTTCCTTTAGCATCTCTTTCCCTTCATTCCGTCATTTTCACATTGTAAGGGTACTCAACCTTCCCATTTTCAAGGTGTGGAGGAACGGTCACATCAATCAGAAAAAAGTTTACCGTGAGAAAAGCTATGCAAATGAGGAATCTTTGTTTGTTTTGTATTTTTTTCATTCCTTCTTGCACACACACACATCCTTGTACTCACTCCTCTTCTGCCTGTCTTTTCTTACTTAACCATAACCGATTACTAATTGTAGTCGAGATTGAGAATGATTATAAGTGATGGACAGGAAGTGAGTGCATGGGTTAACGGTAACCTTTTTTTACTAATACTAATGGTAAAATACTACTTTTTTATTCACTAGAACAATTGCAAGGTTTTTTTAAGTAAGCCGGTTGGCATTTAGTAGCTAGCTATATATACTTTACTTTTGCTGAAAAAAATGGACAGGAGAATGGAAGATAAAAAAATGTAGAGTTTGAGAACGAAAATGAATCTAAAACCATGAAACACGGCGGCTAAAAAATTAGCTAAAAGGTCAGCTGAAAAGTTCTAAGAATTCCCAAAGCAAACTAGAAATCTAGGATATGTGTAGTAGAGAAGTGAATAAAAAAAATTGATAATTTCTGACTCAATGGGTACCGTTAGAACCAAAGTTGGAGATTACAAGTTGAGAGAGCACACAATGGTCTATTTTTACAAGACAATGGCTTAACTGCATAAAAATTATTTTCCCAAGGTGAGTTGAATTGCAAGAGTACTCCTGCTTGCTTCCCCTCGTTAAATATGTGAAGTGGGGTGTAGTGGTGACTGTGTGGATGAATGAAATGCAAGGTACGATATCAGATAATTAAAAAATCATTCATATAATCGATAAAACACAGACAAATTAAAATCCCTCATATCGTGATTACCCTTTGCCTTTGCACACATTTTCCCTTTACACCTAAGATCAGCAACCGGGAACAGAAAGACATAAATAAAAAGTATTAAAAAATGAGAAAAAAAGAATGAATACACGTAGGTGGTTGGGTCTGGCTACGTGTATTTGATATTTTTATTTCCTCTCTGAAAAAATGTGTGTACTTTTTATAGCGATGGGTAATTATTCAATACATTTTTCTACTAAAAAGGGTAGCAGTAGTATTACGAAAAAACCTTCATCAATTCTACCAACCACCACGAGTTATGTACGTACCTATAAATTTGTAGGAAAAAAATTTGTTTTCAAGTATAAAAGAAAACTTGCTTGAATTATGACAATGGAATTCCTTTCCTCATCATAACTGTTACAGATTGGCTTTTTTTCTTGAATAAACAGAAAGGGGAATTTTGGCGAGAGAGAGAGATGAGAGTCGAGTCGAGAATGTATATGTGTTTAGAATGTTTTTATGCGTTCACGTTCATCCTTTCCCTTGCCTTAAGGCACACACTTGATACACTTGACTTTTTGTCTAACAAGGGGAGAAGGAAAGAGAGAGACGAAGGAATCATAACAATCAGAAAAAAAACAATATGTGCCTATTTCTATGTATGTATACACACACACTCACTCACTCACTCACTCCGAGAGCTAGTGTGCTTTTTCTGGGAAGAAGCCTGTGCAAAAAAACAAAGTACTCCTTGTATTACTTTGTGCAACAACAACTATGATCACAGGTTGCATGCAATCGCAATAATTCAAAAGATTTGAGTACGCAAATCTATATCATCCTTTTATACCTTTAGCTATGTTTCTTACGTACGTACCCTGATGAGTTTTCAATTACAAAAATAGTTTCCGTCAAAACCGGTATTGCCTCCGCGCAGCGCAGCCAGCACTACTATGCTGATGTGGTGAGCACACTGAAGATCGAGATTGCCTCTTTTTCATTCAACGTTAGAGCATTGCTGCTGGCTGGGCTGAGAAAGGTATGTACATTCTTTTGTAGATGCACTTTCAGCATTTTCTTTTTTCATTTCACTGATGCATGCAAAAAAGTGCAGCAGTGATATTGGAGTCGTCGTGTGCACCAACAGCCGTAATCTACCTATTTTTTTTCAAAAGTTTTAACAGTTGATATGCGCTCGAATTGAAATATTAGTGAGTGACCATAAGATTGTGTGGACATGTTTGATGCATTCATAGGTATGCGCATATATTTTGTTTCGAAAATCAGCAGAATGGATCCCAATAAAATGTTTGCATTTCGTGTGCATTTATGTATTTAGTTTCGAATCGAACTGATCTCGTTTCTGTGTGTGTTGTAGCCCCTTTAGATTGTGTGTACCCTATCAAAGTACAATGTATGAAAGTGGGAGGTAATAATAAAGAATTTAGAATTTTGGCTCTGGGGTATATAAATAGGGTTACAACTCACAGGGAGAATTTTTGACGCTTGGAAAGTTGCAACGCTAAAAAAATTTAGATGAATTTTGATTTTGAATGAATATTCTATATAGTTATATCACATATACGGATATCTTCAAAAATCTACAAGAGAGCGGATCCACCTGATCCAACATAATAATATTATATTCTGCGAGGGTATAAATGGGAATATGTAATGTAAGCTGAGGAAGGAATGCAATGATGATGATCATTCATGCTCTTTGCGCTTTTCATTCATTTCAAAATCCTCAAAGCCATCAACACCTCATCGTTGCACACACTTTAAAACAAAAAAAGAAGTTAAAATATGCCAACTGATCCTGATTCTCATTGTTGAAAAGATTTCTTCAAATGTGAGGAAGACTGCTTTTGTTATAGGATTGAGTTGGGCTTCATGGGCAAGATGATGAGGAGGCTTAAACCAAGGTTAAAAATTGCAAGCCTATCCTCATACCTATAGTCAGTCAAGTAGATCAGGTTGAGTCTGAAACCTTTAATGATCTCAGGTGCTTGCTTGCAGCTCGAGAGCAGGCATTGCAACGTTTAAAAAAATTCCCAAAAGGAAACTCACCATCATCATTTTATTACAAGACGAGACGAAGGTAAAGGCAAAGGCAGGTAGGAAACAAGGGTTTGATGTGCGTTAGTGTTATGTATGTATTGTAGTCGTAATAGCGCTAATTAGTGATTACCATTAAAGACGAAGGTAAAGGCAAAGGCAGGTAGGAAACAAGGGTTTGATGTGCGTTAGTGTTATGTATGTATTGTAGTCGTAATAGCGCTAATTAGTGATTACCATTGAATCCCAAGAATTTTCCAATACATATGAGCCTCTGCTGCAGAACAAAAAGAGTCTGTTGGGGAAAACCCTTTGAAAATTTAGGTTTGGTAGATTTAGGTTTTTTTCCTTCTTATTCACAGGCTGGCTAATAGTTTTTTTTATGAAGCGGTAACACACCTAAAAGGTGTACGAGTGGTAAATGAATGAGCGATTCGATCGAAACGGTTCAATGAGCAAAAGCCATCCATTTTCTCATCCCCACAATTAAATGCACGGAGGAGGAGGATGAGGTAAGTGAAAAAAAGTGAGTGAGTATCACAAAAGCCATTTCTTTTTTTAAAGGATGAGCGTTACGTTGTTGCTGCACTGTGAGTGAGAAAATGGGAAAATTGTGCAAATCCGACAGGAAAAAAATGAGTAATTGTTTATGATGCAGCGTTTTGTGTCACAAGTTCATAAATAATGCTCCGACAGAGTGAATTGCAATTTTGATTCTTTTTTGGCTCATACCTTATAGCCATTTAGGCATCCCGGGGATGATTTTTACAAAAATGTTTTATGTAGTTTTCTAAATTGAAATTTGGTATGCGAGCACTGATGCCAGGCTAGGCGGAGAATGTCGAAAGTTTACAAGCGATGATGGATAGTAGTGGATGGAAATGAGATCAAGCCCAATCCAAATGGTGGATAGTGGAATGCAGTTAGAATTTATAAAATATAAGTAATGTAAGTATACCTGGAAAGCATCATTCAGACTGTGCATTCTTTGTCGTTCTCGCTCGTTGGACTCAAGTCGCCTTAGATTCCTCTCCCTCGCACTTAGTACAGCCTTTCTCCTCCGCTCTATCCCACTGCTTGACTTTTCACTTGCACTACCGTTGCCACCATTCACTGAGCCATCGTCCCCAGCGACACTTCCCGAGCTGCCTCCACTCCCCCCACCACTATTATTACTTCCCCCGCCACGCCGCCTCCCTCCCGTCTTGCCAGCAGTCAGTCTTTCCTCAGAGCCTGCGAAGGAGCAGCCCCCCTCTTTGTCTGAAAACAGGGCGGAACTCCCACTCCCTGAATTTGAGTTTCTTGCACTTCTCAAATATTGACTTGAGGATGATATCGACGTCCCGTCGAGGTTGTCATCGCTCGTATCAATCTCATCATAGTCATCCAAGTCGTCGCCGGCCCCACTTCCGCCGCTACTGGTACCTCCCACGATACCGGTAGAGTTGAGGATGCTCTCCACTAGGTCATCTGATACGGGAATGTCTTCGTCGAATAAATCTATGTCAATTGTCTCTAGCGGGTCTACAATTTGCTTGGATTGTTTTCGGGGATTTTGCTCACGCATCACACGCTTGCGACCGCGTGATGAGCGTTCCTGTGTCCTACTTTCACTCATCATGCTGCTCTTAACAACCATGACCTATGGTGTAAAATTAGAAAAAAAAAGAGATCAGACTATGGGATTGGTGGTGGTGGGGTATAGTGAGTGAATGCATCACTGGGCCCGTACGTAAACCACCACAACTTTTAAAAAAATATTTATAGATCATAAGATCATTGTCCTAAAACAACTTTTTTTTTGGTGCTGCGTGTTTACAGTTACACTGTATCAGACCTTTGGATGCTTCATAATAATAATTTCCTGTGTCGATTGCTGCTCAATGTAGCGAGAGGATCGAGCAGCGTCGATTGATTCGAATTTGCTCAATGACTCGTTAAATAATGTTCTAGATTTGAGCTGATTTTTTATTTCAATCTCTCGAGCCCTGTATGGTAATGAGGGATGTAACTGTCGTTCTTGATTAGTGTCACTCCCACTTGTTAATGCACAAAAATATAGTAACACTGCACCGTACCCTGACCTGCCTACTGCTGTACACCATGTTAATCGTGTTACTCAAAATTAGAATCCTTTCTTTTCGACAGTTTCTCAAATAAGTAGACCCTGCAACACAACTTTATCGATAAAAATATATAGCGGTTAATGGTTAATCACTCTCCGAGGGCATTTCAATCTAGTTCAATTGTACACAAGGGCGACACACTATATTAGCGCAAATTTTATTATTTGTGCACAACATTTAGCAGCACAATAGGCTCTTGTGTGCGTATGATTGTTTTTGTGTAAGTTCCAAAAACAATTATGTGTCCTGGAAAATCCATCAGAACTTTAACCTGCTCAACTCAACACTACTGCTTTTCGATTCTTTTCCTACTCCAATTACTTATTACTAAATAGCCGACTTACTTGTACTTCAAGCACAATGCATTAAAAAAAATGAACACAACAGCTTCTGGGAACGGTCGGAATTGGGAATTGTGCGATTGTGCCAAGTCAAGAGCCGGTGTACATTTAAAATGATTTCAATGAATCAACAACGGCACACTCCCAACCTCTGTAAGTGTGCTGACAGTCAAGTCAACCCTTACATAATTAACGTGAACATGATGATGGTCTTAAGAACACAGATCGTTACTTACCTTGGTTGCCTTTGCATTTGCTTGTATGCCTTTGACATTATTGCACTAATTAACAGTTTTCATTTCATTCATATTCTGAGCCACCTCTAATCTGTGTATAGCACAGGTAGGTACTTCCTCCTCCTCAATATTTTCTAATTCTAATTATCGGGATATCTCTATATTGACAACAACCTTATTTTGCTGCTTTTTGCTCTGCCTTATTTATTATGCTACCTACATGGTTGGTGGTACAGCAGACCTACTGCCGAGACAAACACACTCCGTATTATTAGACAGGTAGACGAAGACGACGGGCACACGGCGAGACTTCACGATCTGGAAGACGAGACGAGCTAAACAGAAAAAAGGTATCAGAAGAGATAAGCAGACATTGGCTTTTGTAAAGGTCCTCTTCTTGATGAGAGTCGTCATCATTCATTGTCAACTTTCTGTGTATCAGGATAATGACGCAATTTTACAGCTACTATACACGATGATGATAGGATTCGTTCTGCATTTTTATAGCTCTCTCGGCCGGATTACCTATGCATCTGACTAATTTGAATTTAACGAGAAGCTCTTTTGCGTCTTCAGCTTTATAGCTTTAAATGTGTCAAACTGATTTTGCTGTTCCACCACTTGAATTCAATAATTAGTCTTGGCCATTATGAGTATAACAGCAGCAGAGTCATCGACAATTTGATCAATGTCCTGCTAATCATCTTTGTAAAGCTGAGAAAC
>JAANSN010000575.1:0-53473 GCA_036850665.1 Dicranocentrus wangi
CATGTAGTTAGCTGCAGATTGGAAAGTGGGTTGTGTTAATTACGTCTAAGCTTCGTATGTTTAAGCTATACATTGTTTGCATATTCACCAGCCACTTCCAATCCAGCCAGATTGTCGCAGTGCATTAAAAGCCTTCCTCATTACGAAATCCAAAATCCTACATTTTTAGTTCATTTTCAAATGGACTTTTCTTGATAACCAAGGATATGTGTAGATTGTAAAAGTCATGTACACTCTTCATGTACTAATTTACAATTTGAATTACTGGAAAGATGAAACTTTTCAACGGTTCTTGACTAAAAGGGTCCGGACTGAACGCTAAATAAGTACAAAGGACTTGAGCGAAACGTAATCTGAATTGAAAAATATATATAAGATAATAATATTGTTGGTGAGTACGACTAGACTTTTACACAAGTAAGTTATCTTTAGAGATTGGTTAGGTTGAGTTACGAAATATATAGGTTAAAATTGCCAATTTTTTAAGTTGTAAGTGTGACATAAAAATTTTGGATGTCGGAGAGTTGGATGGAGGACAAAGTGGTTTATATGTATTGTTACTTGTTGGATTTTTTTTGTGTCTTTTAAATATTCACTTTCCTTTTTTGTCATCCTCATCTTCCATAATTTTTTAGCGGTATACAATAAACAGTTGCTGGCGGTTGTCATGTGTTTTAGCAGTTAGGTAAATATAGTTGATAATGGTGAAACAGTGACGTGTGGATGAATTAAAAGACTAAGACGCGATTATCTTTATCACATGGATGGTGTGGTACGTGACAGTCAGAAAACTCAGCAACGTCGGTCAGTGAAACCGTGTACCTTTCCCCAATTTCTCAGTGGCCTGAATTGGGTGTACGCCTACCACTTCTTTGTGAACTGTGAATACCACATTTATTGCTCCAGTATACTACTTCAGCTCTAGTATGGTACCGCCCCCATTTTGACTTCAAGTGCAGACTAACTGACAACTCCAATTTCCGCTAGTAGTGATTCTGCTGGAGAAGAGGAAGAAACTGCCGGTCAAACTGGACCGCCAGAGTCATAGACACAGCAGTAGTAGCAGTGTTTTGGGCACAGCAGAGCAAGCCCCAAATCCAGACATGAACGAGGGTTCAGCAGATAACGATCATTCCAGATCTAGACGACCTACTGCAGTGGCGGCGTCAGATAGTAGAATAGCCCAACATCATCATCATGCATCCTCCTGTATTATTTGGTGTAGTGGTAACACTGCGAGCATACCGGTAATCCACAACACGTCGTCAGTTAATTCCACCTCATCTGGAAGTTGGAATTCCTCGTTTGCATCTAGTGCTCATCGCAGTGTATCTGCGCCAAACATGCGGCACTCTCATCATCCTCCACCTCATCATCACGACCATCATGTTTCAAGAGCTGGGCACAATGTCTCTTCCATGCGATTAGTAGATGACGATTTAGATGCAGGTAAATTGAGTGAACACGACCATTTGATAAATTGTTAATCAGGAAGAGATGAATGTTTCTGTTTTTATTAATTATTTTCTTTATCTCGCATTTAGATTACAGCCCAGTGTCAGCGATTGATCAGGACTCGCGTTCCTCTGTTACTGATATGGATTCCCCAACGGGTGGATGGGGAGAGGATGACGGAGTGCCCACTCTGCGTGGATCTGCTCAAGGAAGTGGGTCAAATGGGACTAACGGCGCACTAGGCGCATCAGACACCGGAGGGAATCAGCCAGAAAATAATGGTGCCGGTGTAGCGAGACGCAGCCTTTCAGGTACTGGTCTTCCCATCGATGGCTCTGCTCCTTCGACGGCAGACGCCGTTCCCGCTGCAAATGAACCAAATCGAGCTGAAGGTACTTTGCGAGACGCGCCAGACCCGAGGGCTCTCATTAACGAGATTATTAGTCCCTACACTATCATTCACCCCTACATTATCATTTTGCTAAAGGTAAGCATGACTCGCATAAATCCTGCATTAGCTCATATGTGTTTGTGTGTTATACATTAATATAATAACAATAATAATTGATCTGCGAATCCGACTTTGTTAGGGCGTCTTTGACCACGGAGCAAGTATACTAGCTTTTCTTGCACTTGTCGTAACGTTCAGCAATGCCAACATCATGGTGAAGAAGGAGGTGTCGAAACAACGCAAGCGGAACTTGCTTTACCTTTCTATGATTGCGATGAACTTGATAGCCTGTGTTGGATTCATTTTCTACATTTTTAGTGAGATGAAATTGTACTACGCGTAAGTTCTGATTTAAAACAAAAAATATTAGAGTGACATGTCAGAATAAATCATCCATAAGGAAGGAGTCTTTGAATTCTCTCTCTCTCTCTCTGTTTCTAAATGTGTAGTTTAATATTCCTACCGGCGGCTGCATCGGATTTGAGTAGCTTTTGGTCACTTATGGGGGCAGTTGGAGTGACAGACTATATTGCCAAATGTGGGACAGTTTTAGTAAAGAGCTGTGTTGTTGCTTTGCCCGGATGTGTACTTCCTTTCCATAAGCGGGTAAATAAATATAATAATAAGCAACATATCTGTCTAATCTTTACACGTTATCATTCATTCCTGCTCTTAATCCATGTCCTGTCATTCTCTTGGTTCAGTTGCAATAATAATAGCCCACTTTTGTCACCTTCCACAGGGAAAGATCTATTTGTTCATAGAACATACATCCCAAGTGTACAGAAGCTTCCTGCCCGTCAGCCCTTGGCTGTTTCACTTGGTGTCAGCACAAGAGGGTGGTATAACCCGCATGCTCAGCCTATGTTTTGCAGGACTCTATGTAATTTTTAAGATGTTAGATTCTGTTGGTCGAATCAAGGAATGGCTAAAAGCCCTGAAAAAGTTACTGTCAAACGAGGTAAGTAGGAGCAGTATTTCTCGCTATTTTTTTTATAAAAATCCTTCATGCATACTATATTTCTTTGAGGCTACTACTTTAGTTTACTTCATGACATTATTTTCAATCTTCCAGCACTACGGAACAAGTCCTACTACCAAACAGCTTGGTAGTGCTGGTGGCAGTTGTCCAATTTGTTTAGACAACTACTCAAGTCCAACACGTCTGTCATGTGGTCATATTTTCTGCGAGGAATGCGTCGCTACATGGTTTGACCGAGATCGGACATGTCCAGTGTGTCGAGCAAAAGTCGTTGATGATCCAGCCTACAGGGATGGTTCCACATCTCAATACATCCAACTATTTTAGTAACGTTCCTCCAAGTTCCATCCAGCCTCCACACAGCTCGGCCATACCAGCTCATCAAATTATTATCTTATAAGGACGTGATACAAATTTTTAGCATGAATTCGAAAACGTTTGTTGTTCAATAGTCGGACATTTGTAAAATCCATTCAAAATCCATGTGGTAGTTGGTAGTACTAGCATGCAACAAGTATTTTATCTCCATATTTTCCCCCAAAAAATTCGACAACCCTTACTAAATCAAAGTTGTGAGTGGGTCAAAAACGTAACAAAATTTCCTGGTGGATTTTGGAAATGTTTTCACTTATGAGAAGAGCCACAATTTATGTATAATTGATGTTAAAAATTCCTGACACAGCCCTAGCAAAGCGTGACATGGATGTTAATATCAAAAAATGCTATACGACGTCGTGTTGGAATAGTAGTAGTAACTGAGGTAATATATAAGGAAATCGGTAGAATATTATAATAATAGGGATAATATCATGATGATGATGAACTTGTGTCTTAATTATTGAGTATACGAACAAGTATAATAACCATAACTAGAATAACTTACCATAAAAGCAAATACATATGATGATTTTGCTATGTACTTGTCATATTATCGTATATTAAGTTGTAAGTGTGAAAAAATATCCCTGTAAAAGTTAATTAAAAGAACAATAAAAATGGAGTATAAAATAGTTTCATTTGCTTACACAATAATTTCCATAAAATCATCCTACTTTTGGTAGTTTTTTTTGTAAAGTTTTTTAAAAATAAATTTAACTCCCATCACACTTAAAGAACTTTTTTGCTTTATTTGTCAAACCTTCCAAAATAAATAGGTACATTACATCAACTTGAATTGATTTATGGGGATTTCCCACAGAAAAATGTAACTAATCGTAAGTATCTGTGAAAAACTCCTGTATTGACATGCATTTTTGCTTATTTCAAAATGGACTACTGGTTATTTGACTACCTACTGGAACACTACATTCTTATCACTACTATTAATTATTTGCGGTTTGATTAGACTTTACTTGACTTGATGTAGGTTTACTAGCGTTCTTATTACTAGCAGTATTTTCTATAGGAGCACTGGCACAAAATACATCCGCTTGATTCTTTGACGTCAACGGGGATCAGCTTGTGGACTGTTGGCATCTCGTCCTCCTCCGTCATTAGCATCAATCTTCTTTTTGTTGATCTCTCTTTCTTTCTTCTTTCTGTTGGACTCCGACTAAATCTCGAATGTTATCAATGCCATAGCGAATCATCATTGGTTCTTCTAGAGAAAATCCCCAGGCAATAATCCTCACATCTTTTGGTATCCCCATAGGTAACGTCACTTCAGGGCGGAACATGCCCGCTTTCCCAACTTTGATCCAATTTTTAAGACCCTCATGATAAGAAAATAACTCCGTGGATTGCTCCGTAAGCGGGCATGGATTGTAAGCGGGCTTGAAACGAAACTGTGTGATTCCCAGCCAACTGAAAAACTCATTCACGATCTGAGTAAAGGGTTACCTTATTGCACACTTTAGACACCTTATAAGTCATTTAAGGGGTCCCCAAGGTCACAGGTCATATGTTTGCTTTTTGTAATCGGCTGATTTTGTAGCCTGAAATCCCGTGATTATTTTGTGTGTAACACCTCATTGTTTACCTTGTATTTAAAATTTTTTTACCGACTTGACCTTTGACCCGGAAGTGGCGTTTTCGAAGTAGGAAATAACGCGCTTGAAGAGCGCTTTGTTTTCTGCGGTTTTCATCCTCACGGAACTGAGAAACATATTAAAATTATGACAAGGATACAGTTCAAGGACTCGGGAATCAGGATCGATATTGTTTTTTCCATATCTTATCACACCGTATCTGTTATCTCTTATGCAAATTTGTCGCCCAATTTATGAGCAGCTCCTTATAATCCATATATTCCCAATAATTCCAAGCAATACCTACCTATGGATTTTATATTTAAAAAATCCTTCCCTGTTTCGATGCAGACAGCATCCTCCTCATGTGTTGCTTAAAAACAAGCATACATAGTGGTAAAACAGCTTTAATTTAGAATATTTGCTCATTTTTGGTAAACTCGTTTAACGGAATTTCCTTCATTTCGTTCATATAAAACAGATTGCACACATGTGCCTCACACCACCGCAGAGCGTCACTTTCACATCCAACTTTGAGGTTGAACAAAGAGATGCTCTTCCGCACTCCCTTGTGGTTTTGTCGAGAACGTGATCGTCACAGCAGGAGCCATGGGAAGTAGTTGGAGCAGAGTGGGCTAGAAGGCAGAAATGGTAACATCCGCAACGTTCATGTTGACAGCAGCGTCCTCAGAGAGTATAGTCATGCATGCAACATGCAATAATGCAATAAATAGTAATACCTAATGCATCGCCTACATCGCCCGTAAATCGTCAGTGGAATTCTTCTTATGGCTTAAATTGACTTTATTACTGCTGCTTTCATGGAAATTAGCTTGTGGGTGTATGGACTAAACTAATTAAATTCTGTATGAAACTAGGAGTGTGTCATGGTTAGTGAAATCCAAAAGGAGTATAATAATCAAGTTTGATCTTCTTCTTCGTCTTTTTTTTAGTGTTTCATTAGCACGTGACAAAAATAACAATCAGTTTATTTACTGCGTTTTCATGCTTCCTTTTTACAGGTGGTTTAAATAGTAACAACAAACAAATAATAATATTGCAAAAACAAATTTCTAACAATGTCAATACATTTACAAATTCCAATAATGTACTTAATCCCTAGCATCATATTCATCATATTATGCTAACATCAACTTTAATTTGGAATTATACAAATTATCACACACAAAGTAGGTAATTAATAATATAATGCATATTAGTTATAGCCAGCAGCTAAAATTAACATTTAGCAATAAACTTGATTAAGTATAACGAACCAATATATATTTTGTTCATATCACATTGATTAATAATTAGCTACATGATTGTTTTTATTATACTTTTAAATGAATGGGATCGCAATTAGGCATAGAACAACTATTAAAATTGTATACATACCTATTATATATATAGCTATGCAGATGTAAGATACAGCAGCCCATATAGTTGTTTTTTTACTTAATGACAATTATTTACTTAATTGTTCTCATTTTCTTAATACAAGTTTTGCTAATTTCAAGTACAGTTTAATGATATCAATATAATAATAGCAACCAAAAGACATTTTTTGGGTGGTCGTAAACATTTTATTTTTATTTGTTAAAGCTCACTTATGGCAAGCGATGATGAGTCCTTCCTCTTCCCAAGGTTTTTAGAAAAAAAAAACAAAAAATGGAGTTAATGGATTATTTTAAACATTTTTGGTTGCTACGAGAGATGAAACGAGGTGATTATATGATTTTATAATTTGTTGTCCGGATGAATGTATCATTATTATGCACATTAACCCGGCCACAGCCGTATTTCAACTTCTCTAATCAACTGCGAACCAACAATTTTAAAAACTACTTTTTACCCTAATATAAACGTTTGACTCCAACGTTTCCTTCTGCTGCTGTGTAGATATTCTCGCTCTTTAAATATTATATTTTTTAAAAACAATTGTGTGTAGTAATTTAGAACAAACGTACTTTTTTCGTCTACAAATCTCTGCCTTTTTTGTAACTACTGAACTCTTTGATAGTTGTTCAGAGAGAGCGAGAGAGAGAGAGAGAGAAAGGGTTTAATACAACCTGGTCATTTTTTTACAGCAGTAGTAGCAGCCTCAAGATATGTAATTAATGATTTCTCAATGATTATAACATTTTATTACTCGGGGACAAAGTCATCATACGTTCGTTCGGCTCAACAACATTTTTTTAAATATTTATTTTTTTGATCCTGTCTGTTTTCCGTACACAACCAACTGAAAAATAATATCAAGTGGTAATTACTAATTAATTAATTAATTATATATAAGAGCATGTCTATATATCTACCAAATGTTAGCATGAATTTAATTACTAATACATGTAATAATAATTACTAAAAGAAACGCACATTCACTCCCACACACGTTATTATTAGCATTCAATTAAAAAATCCCGTTGTCAAATGCTGCTCTGAAAACAGAGGTAAGTAATGACACTAGTGCTCCAATATATAGTCTTATAATTAATGTAATAATAATAATAATATGCCTTTTTATATACAGCTTTTGAGGTTTTTTTTACAATCACACTCTGCTGCTTTCTAATTTTTTTTCTTCTCTCCTCTCCCTTTTGACATGTTTTTTTCAATATACACTTTTCCTTTCTTTTTTTTTCTTCCGTGGAGAATTATGACATGTGGATAACAGTTTTCTTAAATATTTTTTTATGTACAATATAGCTCAGAATTTATGGTATAAAATAACATCATTTTCAATAATTTGGCATTATTTACTCCATACAGTATGCATCATGAGTTGAATTCAAATGAGGTTTTGCGCATTTCGAACATAGGCATTGGCGGTTGGTTCCCTGAGCTGTCAGGCATGACGGGGACGTACGTTGATGACGGCGATGACTTGTTGTGCACGTGATGGTGGTGTTCCAGGATTGCCTCATCTCGTGCGGAATGACAGCAGCGAACGGCGAGCTTCAGCTCTCCTTGGAGCTCCGAGCACCAAGATGCCTGCGAGAGAGAGAGAGAGAGAGAGGGGAGTCAGAAAAGGAGAGAGAACATTAATTATCCTCGAAAATACTTTGCGAAATTAGGATTGCGGTGACAAGGACGACGACGCGACGACAAAACTAATGCGCACAGCCATCTACTCTACTCCATCCGACGAAGAAATCCGTCGTTTGTGCAATATGTCATTTGGTAGACAACTCATTACACAACTTCATAATAATAATATAATGGAGTGAAAGCTTTGCATTTGGATTAAACAACCGGTATGGTGCGGTGAGGCTTCCATGAATGTCATCATCATCGCCATCATCATATCAGCAACAACTGGGAGCGACCGTTCCATGTCGGAATCCCTTGGATTGGGGTAACTCAAGAAACTTGTCGGAATCCCTGCTATATAACGGTTTCCATTCCTCCTTTGGAATTGGAAGCAAGCCAACGTTCTCGGTTCTCCGAGTTGAGCATTGTTTTTCTTCTTATAGAAAATGGATTGTACTGGATGCAAATCACGTAATTTCATTTAATCACACGTTATCAAGGATTTTTTTTTCATATGTAAACTGTCATCTTTTCTCAAACCGTGCTCCTCCTGGAGTAGACTAACCACCTTGCCATCATCCTCTACTTTTCCCAACGAGCAAAAACATGAAGGAAATAAGGACCCTGTTTCAAAATACTAATGTAAAGGTCGTAAAGCTAACGATAACATAATTTTATACTGCACCACGCCACCCCGACTCTTGGTTCAACCCACGAAACGAAATGTCCCTAAATTGTCATGAAAATCCCACAGCAAAATAATCCACCAACCACCACCCTAAGCTACCCAAATCGGGCAAAAAAAGAAAAAAAGAAATGTCATTACCTGAGAGAGAAAAAAAATACCGTTGACACTACAAACATATAACGTGTTTATTGACTTGTTACGCGCGCACACTACAGCTGGAGACACTAGAGAAAAGAAAAGCAAAAAAAAAATGGAAAGAGCCCAAAATGGATTTTTTTCTTCTCGGAACCCAAAAATGCGAAAGCAGAAACCATAACGTTCCTCCTCTAAACATGTCATCCTACCGTTTTGGCTTCACGCGTTTTACATCCATCCACACCAAACACAAAACTATGCCCATTTAATTTTTCACTTGATTTTTTTTGAACCACTTGAACTCTCAACAGCGCGGCGAGGAAGGAGTGGATGGAGTGGAGGAGAGCACTATACAATACACTATACTTCGGGCCCAGTATAAAAACTCACGACGGGTTTGTTGGGTTTAATGTATTTATTTCAGCTAAGCACACAAGAAGAAGAGATACCATCTTATCCAGCAGTAAAATAAATGTTCATAGTTAGCCTTTCTTCAAACATGTACATAATATTAGCTGCCCTTACCCACTTGGATAGATATACATATACATATAAAAGAAGAGAAGAAAAAAAAATGGGGGAAAGGGGAAATGCAGAATAAGAGTCTCACTCCGGTCCATGACTATATGCCATGCCATCCCCACCACCACCACCACCACCACCACCACCACCATATTATCCCAGTTCTCCAGATTAGGTTATGAGCATTGTGAGTCGTCCTTTATGAAAGCGTCAAATGCACTATCAGCCAGTCAAATAGTGTACAAAAAAGTACACTCTCTTGAAAATCCATGTCGTACAAGTGGCTTCAGGGCTAGTGATAGCTGTAATAATCATAATAGTGATAGTAAAAGCACTTATTCTCCCTATTAAAGCCATCTGATTCCATCGCAGGATTTGGCTTGGTCTTCCACTCCACTTTTACCCCTTTTCTCCAGTTTTTTTTTCTCTTCTTCTTCTTTTTCTTCTTCGTAGGCTCTGGCTGGATGGGTCTCTCCAGAAAAAAAAAGTGTGATCACTTTCGTTCAAGAGCCAAAAAGAAAAGTGAATGAAAACCTTTTAAGCCTGAAGCTTAGCTGGCTCAAGGCGCATTGCTCAATGTTGCTTAAGTAGATTAACCATACTAGTCGTCGTCGTCGTCGTCGTCGTCGGCTCTTATTGCAAGGGAACCAAGCAAGGATCGAAAAGAAAAGAAGAAAAAAAATCCCAACTATACATGCTCCAAAAAACGACATTCCACCCAGGCCACTTCTTTTTGTGACGATTCCAGTGGTGTGTGTACAATTGTGCAAATGGAGGGTAATTTATGTGTTAGTACAAAACTAGCCGAAATAAGTAGTCGACATTGTTGGAGAACTATATATAGTCATAGTCCTCCTTTTTTGAGAGGAATGACTTCTTGCATGCTTGCTTTTGCGGTGTGTGATGTGCAAAAAAAAGTTCGGTTTTTTAAAAAAGAAGAAGAAGAAGACACCCTCTAACCCCGAAATAGAGTTATTGCAGTTTTAAACAAAAATCCGTTTTCATAAAAACCACATTAAAGCTATATATATATATATATATGGTTGGTTCGATGGTTCCAATCATGAATTAAGGTTTGCGAGTATTGCATTATTATTGGAGCCAAGAAGAAGAAGAAGATGATGACGACGACGACTTACTTTCCTCAAGCTGGCATTTCGTCTCACGTGGCAGCAGAACTCACAGAGAGCAACAAAGACGGCTAGCACCAGCCCCGCAACGAGAACAACAAAGACACCTCCGATGTTATCAATTCCCAACGGGGAAGCCTTAGAATCTTTCTTGTCATCTCGATTACAAACATCACCAGTGTTTTTCCACCATTTGTTATAAAGCAGTTGAATGATCCCTTTTTCTTGTAACTCTAGAATTGCCAGCGATAACTTGTCACGCCACGGCGAGCCTGAAGGTGGAACCAAAAAAGCAAAACATTATAAAATATTTTTTTTTTAAATGTTAGGTGTGTCATTATATTGGAATACTACGGAGTTCATTTTTCCCCCTTTCCATTTCACTTTAAATATAGGTAGGTATGTAAAAAAAGAAAAAAAATGCTCACCTTTGGGCATCCCAATGCCATATCCCTTAGAGTCCAACAGACCCCCGATTTGGGTGAGATTGCAATCGCGTTGAACAACATAGTCAAGCATGGGGGATTCAATGAGGAAGGCATAATTTCCTTGAAGAACTCGTTTAATACCTTGTTCATAAGTTTGCACGAACACATTTGGTCGACTCTCCATGTATCCCCACATTTTCTGATACGTTGTGATGGTGGAGTTCTACACACACACAAAAATAATAGTAAAAAAATGTTGTCGGCGGTGGCGAAATAGGAAGGGCAAAACCTACAAATATTTTTTATACCAATTTCTTTCTTCTTTATATCACCAAGCTGATCGTGAATGAAAGTATAGCAGCGGATATATTTTACGACCCATGTTCAACTTTTTACTACACACAGCCTTCATTAAAAGCTCGTAGCACGCTTCGCGAATATGAAATAGGAGTCAAGTTTATGTTTTCTCAAAATAAATTGTGTTGGTCATGCCAGAGGATGAGGAAGGAGGAGAAGCAAGGGAAGACTCTCGGGGCTTTTCATCTAGCTTTTCATACAAATCCAATATTTTAGGCATCAATTTACCACCTCAAAACTCTCTTCTCTGTCTCTCTGATAGACCTTATGAAACTATCTGCTTTTTGAGATGGAGCCATGGAAGGATGCTGGATGGAACACACACTATCAAGGTAAAAAGAAGAAGAAGAAAAAGTAAAAGTACTATGACGACAGAGGAACTGTTCCAGAGAGGGTGTGCATTGAATACCACGAGTTTGAGCGAGAGAGAAGAGAGAAAAAGAGAGGTGTGTTTCAAGTTCATCAGTTCATCTTTTTACGACTTGATTTTAAAGCTTACATAAACCAAAAGTAATTGACAAGGTGTATGGTTGGAGGGATATATACCGATGTTATTTGGGGAAAAAGTTTTTTTTTTTTGCAACCTTTCACAATCTCTCTAAAATCTGAACGAGGCATATCAAACTATTAGGAGGAGCCACTATAAACGAGCTCCCGACGACTTTATGATCAAGTTGGCAACTGGCAACTGCAGCAGCCTCATAATTTAAAAAAAATTTCCAGGTAAAGTAAAACCTTGTTTTGTGTTCAAAACTCTCTCACAAATTTAACTTTTTTTTATACTGCTGTTGTGGCTCATCCAATCAGATAGTAAACTCGGAAGAAAGACAAGGATAGTTAGTTAGTTATTATGTATCTCCCCCAAAGAAAAACCAATTTCATATTATGGATATATGTATTATTATTACTTATTTCTTACTAATCCAATAAGAAGATTCCTATTGCACGTGGAACTCGTGGATTTTTTTTTCAACAACTACCACCGCCAATACTAAGCAAGTAGGACTATCCTACCTACTTTCCCCGAATGACTATAATTTTCTGACAGTAGGTGTGTGCTCCAACTCCAACTTTAACAGAAAAAGCTGTAGTAGTAGTAACTAGTAAACTAGGTGGTGGGGCTGTCATTTCTTTTTCTTTCTTTCATATAAGTAAGTAGGTAGGTAGTTTAACGTTGCTTTGCTGGGCTTGCATTTTTGAGCCATATCCACACTACTCCACGGTCAAAGGTAAAAAAAGAAAACCTCCATCGCCAATAATACCTCATTCATTCTGCGCACTACTTCACTTCACTACTCTTCTCCTTCAGTTCCTGTACTCTCCTTTGCAACGTTTCAAGTTTCAGTTTGACCTGCTAACGACCATATAAATCAATATCTGTATATAAAACATTATTTGTTTCTTGCAGCCGTACTACTTTTTTCGCGTCCACACCACACTCCACACACACGTTTGTTTTTTGCCAAAAATAGGGATAACAGATAACATGGCTGTTTCTCATCAGTGTATGATGATTCTATATGCTCTCGGTCATGTCATGCCGTATTCTTGCTAAAAAAATTAGGTTGGCGTAGTAATCCCTCTCTAAATAATACAACCACCAGGATTGCAGGATATTTATTTATTCCACAGGCGGTGATGAAGAAAGGCTTTCACGCAAACCGTGAATCCTACTAGACAGCAATTAAACTGCACGTACGTTGGTCTTCAACTGGTCGCGTGCATTGTATAGTCTACACGGGAAATTGTCCGGATATTTAAGAGCAAAGTGAGAAAGGCGACAATGAAATTGTCATTCTGCCACAAAGTGCCCTGTTCCAACCCAAACCTGAATAAACATTATTACTATTCCAAAAAAGAAAGAAACCAAAAAGTGTACAATTTCTGGTGGGTTCTTCCTACTTGAACCAGATTTAGGACAGAAGGATTATTATTATTATGCAATCCGCCGAGCTGCTTTTCTACATGCATTACTGGTTTTTTTGGGTGCAACTGCCAAAACCAAAATGACAAACATGCATAATATTATATATTTGCATCTCAGAGAGAAGAAGAAAGTCCTCCGCGCCGGCACCTAAAAACAAAGTCTGGCTGGATTGTGGGGCTCTCCCTGCCTGTTGTCTTTTTCTCTACTTGTTCTTTTTGGAATGGAGAACGAGCGTAGTAATGTATATATCTCATTTCCATTGTCATTGTTAGTTGAACCAGCGGACTGACTAGACTAGATTTTCCCGATTATCATTAGGATTTTGTTGGAAGGGGGATGCAAAACCGATGGAAGGCGGTCATGTAAAAACCCAAGTACAGATTAAATCTTCATAGAATTTGAAACGGAGAAAGTGAATCATTTCCCCGACTCCTCTCTCTCTCTCTCTCTCTTGTTTTATAACTATATCGGGAAATTTTCTCAGGGAAAAACAGTGAAAGCAATCATGGCGATATATACTTTTTTTCTGGAGGATTCAGCGAGAGAGAGAGAGAGTGTGTGTGTGTGTGGTAAGTAATAGATCTCAAGCCAAGCAATATGATGTCGTTTCTTGTGCTTGATCATTCTTTCATTCGAATTGCTCTTGAAGCAAGGGAAAAGGGGAAACGACGAAAAACGGGAAGAAGTCGAGGGAAAATGACGATTACTACGGTTGTGAGAGGAGGAGAGCCTCTTTGGGCAAAGGTTCAACTCTATCTGTCTGGACCTCCGCCAAAAGAATAATCAAATTAAATCATTCCTCGCTTTTTCCTTTAGCGAGTTTTAGTCCGAGAGAGAGAGAGAGAGTGAGAGAGAACAATACTGGATTTTGTGGGTATATAGCCAGCCAGCCAGCCAGACTCAGACTCAGAATGCGTTGAGTTTTGGTTGTTCAGTCAGGGAAATGCATAATAATATAAGTACGTTTCACGTTCCTATATTATACAGAGCATAGAAGAGAGATCTCTGGCTCCCAAGGATTTCGGTTTTTTTTTATTTCAACGGGGCAGAGAGTTTCTTGTATGGGGGCTGGGACAACCTAGAGAACAGCTTACTAAACAGTTACACCAGCCAAATGAAATGAAAATGAAGAACGGTGGAATGCTCTTTGAGTATACAAATAGAAAAAATATATATATTCTGTTTATCCTACAACTCCTTTTTTTAAGAGTTGTGATTTTTTGGGGAATTTCCCTGTCCTTCCTTTGAACAATCCGAGTTTTTTTGGGGGGGAAACCTGGACGATGATTTCACTAGGTCACCATCACCACCATCACCACCGCCTCTCAACATGTGCAAAAGAATGTAGAAAAGAAAGTGTCAGACAGAATGTCTATACATGTATATATGTATATACGGTGCAAAGTATCTGAGCACGTATTCAATTATCAGGAGACCATAGCCTTTGAGCCGGTGAAATTGTCACGTTAAAGCTTAACACGGGGAAAAATATATATGGTATATTATTTTTTTATGAATATCAAAAGAAAAAAAGAGTTTTTTCTCTTTATAGAGCACCCAACCAAATCTTTGTCGTAATTGGGACAAAAGTGAGAAGAAGAAGAAGAAAACACAAGCCGTAGTCCAGTGTCCCCTTTTTTATTTCCAGGGAAACCCTTATCCCGAGAAAGTTGCTTGAGATAGTTTGAAAAATAAAACTTTCTTTTTTTGAGATGGCCAACACCCAATTTATTGCAACACCACCGTGGGAGCGACGAGGATGCTTTTCTTTAGAGGCTCCTCGTTTCACTTTCTCTAACTTTTTTTTTGTAAAAATGACTTATTAACCCCTTGAATACGAATCCCTAGAAAAAAATGTCTCAAAGTGAGACTTTCCCGTTTGCTAAAAAAAGAAAGAAAGAAAGGAACTATCGTCTTTTGTAACAAGAGAGGTGGATGGATGGTGGGAAGGTGGCAACTTGACAAATATATATATATTATATAATATAGTTTTTTTTTGATGATTGCTTTACGAACAAGGAGCACTTCACCCTTCAAACGTCGCAAATAATTCTGCTGTTTTTGTCGGGTTTCCCTTCAAGTTCAAATCTACCACACTTCAAAAGGTAATAAAATATATTGTAACAAAAAAAATTGTTCGTAGTATTATTGTAGAGGTTCAACCAGAAGAGTGGGAGCGGCGGCGTGTTATCGCCATGGCTGTCTTTTTTTTATTAGTGTAATATAGCGTTTCCTGGAAGGCCTCCGGTTGAAGTGAAGCCTCGCCACTCACTCGACGTATATGTTTCTTCGGTGATATGAGGAGGAAAGTGTAACAAGAAAATCAATGTATTTGAGAGCGGAAAGCGTGAGAGAGTAAGGAAAGAAGATTGGTCATACTCGGAAGAAATCCATTGTGGAGCCACTTTCCAGTGTGCCGTACGAAATGTCTGTTTGCTCAGCGAGATCATCTGCGGACTCAATTGGGGTACTTTTTCGGTCCACGGTGAGGAACGCGGCGAGATTTGCGGTGTATGAGGAGACAATAATTAGAGTGAAGAACCACCATATCCCACCAACCAGCCGGGTTGAAGTGGCCTGCAAAAAAGAAAGAAAAAAAAGAAAGAGGATTTCAGTGCCGGTGGTGGTCACCGGTGGTGCTGTTGTTTTGAAGTGGAGCTTTGCTTGTGCAACAAGTTAAGGAGCAAAATTGTAAAAAAAAATTAAGAAATAAAATAAAGAAGGGTCCCATCTGTTGCACAATAATATAGCAAAAGTATGACTCAGAGTTGGCATATAATGCTGATGATTTTTTTAGAGTGCCCCCGGTTTTGTCCGTTACTAAATAGTAAGCAGTGTTTGGGTCATTTTGAGTGGGCTTGAAACACATGTGGTGAAATGAGTAATTGACGCAATGAAAATCAAAAAGTTGAGACATGGGCTGGACAAAAAAAATAATGTTCCACCGAGTAGTTTCAAAGTTGCAAGGTATGAAAAAAGGTCACACATGAGGGAAGCATGTTGCAAAAACTAATGTATCCCAGGAGGTTTTAAAACTTTCATAATCGGGGGCACGGACAGTTGTTACATTACGTACTCTGAGTAATTGACGCTTTTTTCCTGGATTCTCTGGGCCTCTCTCCCAATTTTAATGTGAAAATGCGCAACTGCTCTGATATTTTAATGGGAACGGAAATGACGGCGGCATTGCCAGAGTTGGATGGAGTAGTAGTTGCCACCAAACAAAAAAAATCTTTTCAGTTCAGGGCCACAACCTCAATTCCCCCATTGCCACCAACCGCCACCGCCGCTGCCGCCGCTTTGACATCCACGACTTCCTCCGCACTGATCTAATTAAGTATCTTGACAAAAAAAAATTACCTTGGGATTGAGTCCGGACCCTTGGCGTAAAAACGTTCCAGTGATAAACCAAACTGAATTTGCGAACGAAAATTGATTCTCCAGTACTCCCTCATCTCCCGCACACGGGGGTGGAGCCAGCCACTCGTTCGGAGTGAACCTCGCCACAACGAACAAAGTGAAGCATACGATTAAGTAGGCACCTATATCGAAAAACACAAAAAAGATTTATACATTCAATACCATTATTACTGTTACTACTATTACTACTACTGCTATTATTATTATTATTATTAAAACTACACACCATTTTTTTACTACAACCACTTCTATATTATACCTTTAAGGAATAGCTTATAAAAATAGCCGGACTGACGGGGGAAATAATCAACCATATAAATTCATACAACAATACACCCAAACCTCCCCCAAAAATAGTATACAAAAAAGCAAGAAAGGAAAGTTTTTTTCTTCTTTTTTTATATTAAGTATATATAACGTTGTGATATCACAACTTTTATTTCTACTGAAACGTCTTCCTTCACTTTATTTTTTCCGTGATGCCCTGTAGCACTGCAGCAGTAGCTCTCTACCAAGTTTTTTTTCCCTCCGTACTCCATTCTTCTCCCACCTCCCTCCACAGCCGACGACTCTCTCTCTGAGTTAATAACCATAAACAAAATGTCAAGCCAGTTCCTGCAACACCGCCGCCACCACCACCACCACCACACACCGGCTAATACACTCTTACTTTACGGAATTCATTTAGACGACAAAGTATTTTGCTTTTGATGATGATGTCTGTAGAATATACAATTGTGGCGGAGGAAGAAGAGGAAAGAAAGAAAAAGAAACCGATCACGGAGGAGAGACACGGAGAATTCGCTTAGCTTTCTTTTAGAGGATCTTCTCCTCCCCAGACTCGGGAACGTGACCAGAGTCCCTTAGCAGGGGCGACGAGCTCTCTCTCTCTCGAAGTGAGAATGGTTGGCTGGTTGGTTGGTTGGTGCTGAGTAAAACCGTCATCAGCTCCGAAAACTCCTTCACTTTTGGGTAGTATGTATATAGTGCACCCGGGGAGAAGAGGCCAGGCCGAAGGTGTTTAACAGTCCCGGTGGGACAAGTGGTGGTGGTGGTGGTGGTGAACTAATCATGTAATTTGGGAAATACAATAGTGTATTTGTCGTCGCGCTTGTTTCTTCTCCCTGCATACTTACATCCTATTTAATCACCTCACATCCTCAAAATGATATCCCCACTCGGACGGGAATAAATCAAGACGGCGACATACACACACACACACACACACACAAAACGGCGGTGAGAGTCCGGGGTGGTGATCCCATTTTTCTTTCTTTCTTTCTCTCTCTCCCTCTCTCTCCCTCCTTTCACCTATTTTTCCACGCATATAATTCTCCTTTTTTTTGGACTAGTGACTTTTTTTAAAAGGAATTTTCGGAGCCGTTTATGTATGAATGACGCCAAGACAGCGGGGTGCGATATAAATTCCAATAGAGGAAGAGAAGAGAGAGAGAAGAAGGTAAACTGAGGATGTCCATGTTAGCCCCATTTTTTCACAGTGTATAAATATATATTTTTTGTACCGTAGTCCGATCTCCGTCGGCACTTGAACAACATGGGGGGAAAATGGGTAATCCCAGAGTGGCAGAACGGGAGGAGGAAGAATTCAGTGAAGAAGAATACTCAGGAAATGTTCATGCTCATATTGCAAACTTCCTTTTCGTCTTGAATTTTCCTTTTCATTCATATTGACTCCAAAAAAAAGAAGGGAAGAAGAAGAAGAAGGGAAAGAGTCACTAGTAGTTTTTTTCTCCTCTTCTCCTCACATTCCCCCTCTCTCTGTGTGTCTGTCTCTCTCTCACTCCACCAGCCAGTGAGATAGTTCACCACGGCGAAGAGAAAAGGGAGGCATGATCGGAATGCCGAAAAAGCTTGCCCCGTTGAAATGCTTCATTTCCCATATTTCCTCTGTTAACAGAGGGGAAAGTGGGAGGGAGGGAGGGGGGAAACTCACACAGACAGTAAGTCATACAATGTGTACATCTTCTTCTTCTTCTTCTCCTCCTCGTGTCATTTCCTTCACTCTTTTCACCAAGAGCAGCAGCAGCAGCAGCAGAGCCGGGCTATCATGAGGTCATATCGTATCAAGATTCCGGATGTTCATTAGAGCAAAACGTGTGTCTTCATCTTCATAATGTAGCAGAATGATGATGCCCCATGTTTTCCCCCACGCCTTTCCCGCCGCCGCCCTACCTTACCTTTTCGACTAGTAAACGAGCTCATCGAAAATTTTCTTCTTTAGGTTGTGTGGGTATAGCGGAGTGAGTACAGACTCATTTTCAGAGGGCACAGTTGGAGGTGACATATATGAGGAGCTGGAGGGGGTGATGAAGAAAGAAAAACAAGGGAGCATGCATGTGTGAGCTGTCACCCGTTTTCCCTTTTGATGACAATACACCAGCATCCTCCACCACCACTCCGTTGACAGGAGGATATGGCTTGGCTGGCTTTATATATCTCACCGGAGGAGCAAGAGCAAGGCGGAGGATATATCTCAAATATTTTGGGTGAAATATTTTTCATTGAATTATAAAGAAGGGGAAGTTCAAAGGGGAACTGGGCAAATTGAAAGGTTCCTCTTGTGCAGCAGCAGCACCATAGCAGCTCCTCCACGCCACACCATTAGTTTTTGAGCGAGGCTGAAGGTCAGAGAAGAAGCTCCTCTGGGGAACTACAACACATTTTTCTTTTCCTCTTTTTTTATATTTCTGAAAATTTCCCAAGTCAAGTTAGGAAAATGAGTGGTGAGACCGGCCCCGTCGTTGCCGGGCTAATGGAGCGCTCTCTCTCTCTCTCTCTACCTGCCTTCCACGTTGGAAGAAAGGGCAGGAGACATCACAAAATGCATTTAAACTCCAGAGAAGAATAGCTTCCAGCGGAGAATGAAAGTGTGTGGAAAGGCTATATGTTAATGGCATTAGGCGCCTGGCTTCCCTACTTCCTTCCACATTTTCCCCGGGAACCCTCTTTCATACCTACGTACCACCTGGATGTTTCATTCAGCTGGAGCAAATTGCAACGCCATAATGGGGGAATGGGTTATTAGAGTGCGAGTCGTGACACAAAACATTTTTTTCACAGGCGTGTAAAATCACGGAGAAAAGAGAGAGAGAGAGAGAGAGAGAGAGAGAGTAAAACCTCAGATTCATTTTAAACCCGGGCTATGTAGTCAGTACAACTGGCTCGTTCGCCGAGCCACAACCAGATTTCCCTTGATCTAGAAATGGTACTACGGAGGACAGAAGGCACGACGACGACGGTGGAGAGATTCCTGGAAAGGTAAATTACGGAAGAGACAATTTCCCCCATATAAATTAGCTTGTTTGGATAAACTGCTGGTAGAACCAGTTGAGGATCTCAAACACTCAGGGAGCAAAACTCCGTAAGTAAGTCACCATATCAGCGCAAGGGAGGGACGAGAAAAGGTATGGAGGGAACTAAAATTACTGGAAATATGTGTATCATGACTCTCTCTCTCTCTTTCCAACTTTCTTCTTCTTTTTTTCATAACTTGTATTGCCGACGGCCATTAGTCACTGGGGAGAATGTATGCATGAAAATTACGGAAGAGACAATTTCCCCCATATAAATTAGCTTGTTTGGATAAACTGCTGGTAGACCCAGTGGAGGATCTCATACACTCAGGGAGCAAAACCCCGTAAGTAAGTCAGCATATCAGCGTCAGGGAGGGACGAGAAAAGGTATGGAGGGAACTAAAACTACTGGAAATATGTGTATCATGACTCTCTCTCTCTCTTTCCAACTTTCTTCTTCTTTTTTTCATAACTTGTATTGCCGACGGCCATTAGTCACTGGGGAGAATGTATGCATGAGTGGTTGCAGTTGCATTCCACAGATTTTACAGTGAGCGAGCGAGCGAGTCGTCCTCGTCGTAGTCCTCTCTTCCTAAAATAAGTTTCCAATAGAAGGATCCTTCCTCTTCTTCTTCTTCTTTTTCCTCGTTTCTTTTTTTTCTCCAGCCTCGCTTTTTTTCCACTCTCCTTATATTCTCTGGGGAGATTAGGCACCCAATTTATTGTAGACAGTTGTTAGATAGTGTATAGTATTTTTTATTTGTAGTGCGGCTCTGAACTCTTGCACATTCAACATTTTGCCCATTGACGACGACGACGACGACGACGACGATGAGGGAGATGCAGAGTAAATAAAAAAAATGGTGAATGGATGGAGATTCCACAAACCAATAAAAGTGACTAACCAAGCATTCCTAGAATAACAGTGCAAAACTGGCTGCCGCTGGTGTGCGTGGTTTGGTGGCCAGAGTGAAAAAAGGAAAGGAAGAGAGATGGAAGGGGTCATATATAGGCTTCCAAAAATATCCGGCCGGCTACTGCCACGGGCTTTCTTCCTGAAAGGAAATGCAACTTGAGAGAGAGAGAAAGAGAGTCATCGAACAAAAGGGGACACCACCGGAAAGAAATTATATATATATATATATATATATTAACTGTGATGTCAGGGAAAATATTCAGTTCAACTTTTTCTCTCTCTCTCTTTCTCGTAGAGCTCCCCCGACTTTTATTGCATTCTTGACCGAAAGGATCTTGACTATGCGCTACTACTACTCAATTTCGCAGAGTAATTTAATGGGCAGAGCCTCAGATCCCTTGGAGGCTTCCAGAGTAAACAAAAAAAGTACGCCGCTATACTTCATTAAACATTAAGTTGTTGGGGAAATTCGTTTTAAATTGGAGAATTCATTTGACTCGTCTCCCATTTAAATCTATTTTAGAGCCTCAAGGCTGGAGACGCTGCTGGTTGTAAATGGGGGGCACACACACGGCACCGCACCGGATGAATGTGATATGGAGTAGTGTATCCTCGGGTCATATATGGCATATTTACCAGAGCACCCATCATCCCATCCCATTAGCAAAGCTCTCACCCTATTGACCACACACCATCTTTTTACAAGATGATGATGATGAATGAAAAGGTAACAACTTTTGGACCGCGTTTTTGGCTAAGGAATTCGACAGAAATAGGGAAAAAACTAATTGTAAGACCACTCTCTTTGCACTACTACTACTCCCACATTCCATCCATTCTTCACGCTTGTTACACCACATCACCCCACCCCCACCACCGACGAACCACATTCATATCATCATCATCATCATCATCATCATCATCAACAACAACATCATCTTTCTTTTCCATCTCTCCTTTCTCATTTCTCCCAACATTGATATGCATGATGATGGTAGGAAGCTAGCAGATGATGGAGGGTCATCATGCACGTTTAATTCCTTTCAAATTGCTCACGGTGGTGCGGTGGAGACTCAGGAGGGCGGCTCAAGTATCATCAACTTCATGAGGATGAGAACCAGCAGGCTCCAAGTAAGTTTTTTTTTCCCAGGATTTTACACCCCAATATATATCCCAATGATTGTATTATTTTTTTCTTTTGCAAAAGAGAGTAGGTAGTAATTCTCCACGGGCGAGCACATCATATTGCCAACACCTGCGCGATCTACTTATGAATCTGGATTATTATTCAGGGCGACGTTATAAATTGCTTTTTTGCGGAGCGAGAAACCATTTCCCTGAATTAATCGAATTATATGGCATATCATCACCACTCACCACACACAACTGCTCCTTCCTCCTTCTCCTCCTCGTCCTCAGTTGTCGCCTAATTTCATAACGAGAACGAGAGTGTGGAGGAAGGAAAAAGCGGAAACGGGGGCGTTTAAACGGAAAGGAACATATGGATCATTTAAATGATGTATGTTTCGCCCTGGAAAGCGAGGGAACCATAACCGATGATCCTGTGGTGGTTGGTGAATATGGTTCCAGTTCCAGGTTATCCAGCACACTAAATAAGTATATAAATGCTAATATGTATATCCATACATTTCCCCCCCACTTGTCTCCCTAACAAGAGGATTGAAGCCCTATTTACCCTTTTCTGCTGTATGTCAAGAGGGGAAAAGGCAATGGGGAATAGGGGCTGTGTAGATAGGTGGCCTCCTCCTCACAGCCAGACGCACCGTGTGAGACAAATCAAACCCAGAGGAGAAATAATATGTTATGTTTTTTTCTACTTCTCTATTTCTCTCTCGGTTGGATGTACTGTGGATTTGGAGGAGAGGTTCCCAGAGTAAAATAGTTGTTTTTCACGGATTGAGCAGAGAGAGAGAGAGAGTGGGTAGGTGGTGGAAAAAAGTGGTGGTGGTGGTGTTGGTGTTGATGGTGGGAAAGTGGGAATATAGTTTACCTTTTGTCAGCAGCAGGAGAGCGGATTGATGTCACTGACAAAAACCGGCTTGCTCACTTTGCCACCATATGAATGAATGCGTTTGATTGCGGAGGAATTGGCGTGGAAAGGGATTCGAATCAACTGTGAGTGAGTGAGAGAGTGAGTGAAAGATGTGTAATAATAAACTTTCTAGTTGTGGAAATCACAAGGGGCTTATTATACTTGATATTCATTGGCTCCTTCTTCTACTCCTTTTCCTTCTTGAACCCACAAGTTTTTGGACAAAAAAAGTTGGAGGAAATTAGGTGCGAAATCTGAAGAAGCTTAAGGAAGTGACAGGAGTCATCTTTGGGCGACAATTAGCAAAGAGTAAAGAAAGAGGATGGTTGGTGATGATGGAATATGGAATGGATGGAGGAGTTTGGGATCAGGACTTTATTATTATTATTCCAGGAAATAAATAGTGCTAGTGGGAGTTAATTCTAATTTGGGAAAGTATGCTTGCACCACCACCACCTTGCTTGCGCCCAATTGTTCATTATCCATTGTAAGAGTTTGTGCTTGAAGCAATAATAAAGTGCTTGGAGGGAGGGAGGGAGGTAGACTGACGACGACACGACTATGTAGACTCGCGTTCTGATTGTGACTACATTTGTGTGCCACACGTCTAATTCATTTCTTTCTTTTTTTTTCTCTTTCTGAACAACACCAGCAAAGCAACTAAGGCATAAAGTTAGTCGAGTATTCGACGGGCGTCGTGTTTTGCTTCACTTTGGTTGTTGAAACCCCACAACCTCTAATTGACTTAGATGTATAGGAGCGAGAGATAGAGAGAGAGAGAGGTGGATGGTGGATATTGGATGGTGGGGATAGGCACTCGTCAATGAACTCACTCTCGCTCTCTCTCTCTCTCGAAAGAACAAAACGAACTTGACAAATGAAGAACTGTAGACGAAGCTGACTGGGGTGATTGCATTAGCCCGACTTAAGTAGATCGAGTAAGTGAAAGGAAGCTGGAAGGAGCAGCGCTCTGGAGCTAATGAGTTTACACATGATTGTATCCCGTGTTCGCCGTCGTCCTCCTCCTTTTCTCACGAGAGAGAGAGAGAGAGAGAGTTCCCCGGGAAACGAGCCTCATTGCCGGGGCTCCATCCAACTCTCCAAACATTTACCCAATAAATAGTAAATAGTGGTGCTAATGATAATGGCAGCTAGGGAGACGACGACGACGACGACGACGGTTGCAGGCGGTTACCTATCCACCATTTTCCTCCGGAATGACACTAGACAATCAGTTTTAGGTGGTGGCGGTGGTGCTGGTGGGAGACAGAGGAGATGGAAGAATGTTGACGGGGCGGCTGAATGAATAATTGCTATCCTTGAGGGTTTCCTTTCGGATTATACTGACTCATGAGAGCTGTGAGTCAGACTTACAGTCAGCCAGCAGCTCACACGACGGGCTCCACTACTCCACTGTCGTTAGTAAAGGACACTTGCCCATAATAACTGTAATGAAAATGTGCCATATAGCCACATTTATTTATCCCTGGGAGGAACACGACGTCGGAACGAAAGGACGAGAGAGAGACTGCCTACGGATGGCTGAGTGAATAACTGGATGAATGAATCACGGGCAACATAACACATATTATTATATAACTGAACAAGTGAAGCCTCCGTCAGGGAGTGATAATAAAACATCACGAGGAGAATGGAACAGGGCGGGCGGGCGAGCGGTAGGGAACACTACATGCGGAGGACCGAGAAAAAAAAGGAGAGAGAGAGAGAGGAAGAGCAAGCGAGAAAATTTCCGGTAATTTAGTGGTGTTGGGTAAACACGGGCAGAATGCTTGAGATTCTTTGTTGATTTTACGGAGGGGGCGGAGGGGTCCATGGTTCCCGTTAGCACTCGCCACAAAAACTGTTTGATTTTCTGATGAAATCAGATACACCACAAAAAGAAGAGAAATAAAACTTTTTTTTCCTTTTTTCTGCCATGCCCTCGGAATATAAAAAAACTAGACATTTGTAATCTGATGATATACTTATCTTTAGTAAGATGACGGGGGAAATGTTACGATAAATGTCCGGCTGGGAACTTGTATGACTAATACATAATAATAATAATAATAACAATATAATTTGGGATTAGAGTTGTCTTGTCTTACCTGCGACCAATGCCCAAATCTCGGCGGAGAGTGGGTTCAAAAAGCTGAACAGTCTTGCTGGAGGCTTTTTAGGCAGCTACAATTAAAAGGACAATAATTAGAAGGAATAAAAACAGAGAGATATTATTTTACATTTCATAAACTTAAATCATGTTCATTTTAACCAATAATATGGGCAAATAATACAGCCGTTTCTGGGAGGAAAAAAAGAAAATGTATGAATGAAAATGAGGATTTAAGTATATACATTTAAGTATATATTTTTTTCACGCCTTCATCAAAAACATGCAATCGTCGTGTTGTAAATAGAAAAGAAAGTGTAAATAGTTTTTATCGACACACAAGATCCCCCGCCCCTGAGTGAGAGGAGGACCCGTGTGGAGTGCAAGTTGGACAAGGAGAGCGATCTCTTTTTCTTCTTCTGTTCGGTCGGTGCATAACTTTTTTTTACCTTGAATAAGATTGAGATGCCAAGATTTCTGAATGGCTTGGTGAAATCAATGACTTTCTCCCTGGCTGAGTTGATGGTCATGGACCCTACTGCCAAGTCGAATTTCTGTGTGGGAGAAAAGAGAGAAAAAGCATTTATAACTTTTTGGCATTCGAAAAACTCTTGAAACTCAAATGAGAGGAGAGAGTTTGTTGTTATGCTCCCCTGATGCATGCCATGCCATGCCACCCCGCTTGCTTCCCGAATACACCACTGCATTATTCATTGCAACCAAAAAAAGAAGGAATTCGCCAGGCGTTTTTTTTTATTACGGACAAAAGCAAGACAACCAAAACCCACCCACCACTGCTGCTGCCGCCGCCACTCTGTCAGAGAACACTGATGATGAGGACGACGCCTATGTCGTTGTTGATGGGGGACCTATTTGAATTTCGATTAAAAAAACTACCAACAACGACGCTACCTCCCACCAAAACCGGGTGGTGGTTCAGCGGGTTCCCCGGTTTTTTATTGCCTAACGGCCCTGGCTCGCTCGCTGTGGGGAAAAAAGTTTTGTTTTTGGAGACCCACATGGGCTGCGTATACAATTAATTAAAACGAGCTCCTTAAAAAATTCCATTACTTCCAACCCGAGTTCACACAAGTTTTGATTGGGAGTTCTAAAATTGGGATTTTCCGCCTGCTGCTGCAGAGGAGCGAGCCTCCTGAGAGTATTAGAAGAAAACTCGCTGAATATTTATACCTCGAGAGAATCTCTGACAAAGTGATGAAATCGAAGCCGAATCAGAGACAAAAATAAAACTTAAATAACATAGCGTCCCGTCGTCGTCGTCGTGCTCGTGTCGTCGGATTGTGTGATAAAAATCAGTTTTTTTCACTTTCAGCTCAGCTTTTCCGGCTATTGTTTAAAAAGACATTCAACATAGCGTCGTCGTCGTCGTCGTCGTGCTCGTGTCGTCGGATTGTGTGATAAAAATCAGTTTTTTTCACTTTCAGCTCAGCTTTTCCGGCTATTGTTTAAAAAGACATTCATCCCCCCCCAAAAAAGCCCTTCGACTCTCGAACGGGGAAATCTGCTTATGCTAATTTATCCTGTCTCGGGTTCCGCTTTCTCACTCTCTCTCTCTCTCTCACACACTCTTTCTCTTCGCGTCAATGTGTCATCCTCTACCAATTTAAATCGTTTTAGCCCAGGAACCCGCCCCACTGCTGCTGCTCAGCCTATACTTTTTTTATTAGCGCTCAGCGCTCCCATTGCCTTTTCCAGAGTAGAGTGGTCCACACACTCATTCATCGTCCCGAGAATACGCGTGTTGTTGCGTCCCGAATTGGATAGGCTCAGGGAAAGTGTTAAGTGTAAAACATGGCAAAGAAAAACAATGGGCCGGCTGGAAACTCTCTAATCTGTGCCGGAAAACAAAGGGGGCTTTAAGAATGAAGCCAATTGAAACCGAAATGCGGGGACAGAGCAGCGAATGTGGTGGCTTTTGTATATACAGCAGCAGCAGCAGTGGAAATGGTAGTGTTGGTGTTGGAACAACGTTTCTCTCTCTCTCTCTCTCTCTCTTCTTTTTTTTTATTTAGCTCGTTGGTATGGATAGATGACTGTATTATTATTACAAAGTTGACTTGTAGGATTAGTGCTTAAAAACAAGAGTGGATCCTTCCTTTTCCCTTTACTACGAGAGTCTACTACTAGTGGCACGTTTCCACCCGAGAAGAAGCAGAAGGGAAAAAAGGGAGAGAGAGAGAAAAAAAAACTTTGAAAGGAGAAGAAACAATAGGAAAAATTGTGTGAGCAAAGCAAGCAAACTCAATGTTTTCCAGCTCTTTTTTTCTCTTTCTCCAGCAGATCATCTATCGAGTCGTGTGTTCTCTCTCTCTCTGTTAGAGTTGTCCTTGTACTTGTAAGAAGGAAGAAAAAAACGGGCTTTGTCGTCGTCCTCCTCCTCCTCCTCGTCGTCGTCGTCATCGTATATATACACACAGCCAACCTAGCCCAGTTCCAAAAGAAGAAGACGAAAGAGAAAAAAAAGAAAGTAACCGGCTATAAAGAAGGAGAGAGGAACGTTAAGGAAGGCTAGTTGTCCCAGGAAAGGCAAGGGCATCAGTGTCACATGTCTCGGAATTATGGATCGACTCACTACTAAATCGAGAGAAACTCTACACACACAGACTTTTTGTTACTTCCTCTTTCTCATTCCATTCCCCCATCTCTCTTTCTTGTCTTTTTCGTCTCCTTCCCTTTTTTGCCTGCTTTCTCGTTGTCGTCGTCGTCGTCGTCGTCGCCACCAAGACTTTTTTTAGTGTTCGAGGTGAATGAGAAAGAAGAAGAAGAAGAGTAAAATGAAGAGAGAGAGAGAGAGAGAGAGAGAATGGAGAATGGTGAAAAAAAGAGAGTAGTAGTAGTGTTTAACGGTGGTGGTGGTGGACCACTTACTCCATCAATAAGCTCTCGCACAACCCCATTCCACTCTTTCGTCACAGGATCCTCCACGCCGTACTTGCCATCTTTGACTACCTCTATTGTGTACTGGAAGCCAACCAAATTGGCTACATCTTTGAGCAAATCAATGCAAAATCCTTCGTAGCGTGCGTTCCCCGTCAGATTCGTGTCATGTTTTACCATCACATATGGCTTCTCCTGTGGAAGGTATAAGCGAACAAAAGAATCATATCATCATTATTATCAATGAACCAAAAAAGTGACAATAATAGTAATAATAATCATGATTTGCTTTTTTAATATATATATATATATATCACAATGGAGGAGAGAGAGAGAGAGAAGCGTTAGTTGAAAGAGGGGAAATTAGTGTCAGAAGAGCTGAAAAAAAAATCTTGTTGAATCCATTAGCTGTGCAAAGTAGTAATATAATGCGCGGCTTAAATCCTCTCGGTACATCATCATCATATGAGATAATGCGTTGGGAAAGTGGCCCGTTTTCCCCCTTTTTTGTGTCATTTTACGCAAATCTGCATGAAGGAGTGGTGGTGCGGTGGATGAGGCTGTCTATTTTCCTCTGTAAACTAGTCACTTACTAACTTTCTCCCCATTCCAGAAAAAAAAATCCTCGGGTGGAATAAACCTTCATCATCACGCACATAACGTATATCATGCTATCACATTTCCACCAGGGTTTTTCAACTCACGCAAAAAATAAAAAAAAAATAAAAAAAATGGGAGAGAGTGTTTGGTTTGTTGGATCCGCACACAACCAACAACACTACATTATTTTCACTCCATCTTCTTTTTGTCCTCACTTTTAATGCATTCATGACAGTCATCCGACACGACGACGAGAGGCAGAAGGGTATGGAGTATAAGTAAGCAAGTAAGAGTGTGTACACATATTTTCACATCATAAAAAAACTGACTGGCTGAGCGAGTGTCTTTGTAGGACAGAGGTTTCTTGAAAGGTTATATGTGGGTGAAACGCCGCGTATGTCAACTTTTTACCCTGGGAAAAAATAACTGCGTGTAGATAGACCAAGAAGAAGAAGGGACAAGGAAACGTATTCGAGAGGATGGTGCGTGGTGCGGAACCCCAATGACGAAGATGGCAACATAATAATATGTGGACCGTGTTGTGTCATTTATACGCCATGTTGCATCAAGATGAATTCCAAATTTTTGTATCTGACAAGAAGTTGACGGAATGAGACTGTTTATTTTTGCACGCTACATAATAATATTTTAGTTTATTTGATATTTTCCCAATCATCTCATTTTCCTCTAGAAAGATCGGCCAGCGGAAAGCTACTATGTGAACAAGCATTTCTTGAATTTGAAATCGTTTTTATAAAAATGAACGCCATATCCTTAATATTCATTCGTCATTGCATTTCATTTCATTTTCGGAATCAACCCATGAATATGTTTCCTTGTGAGAATGGGGGTTTTTCCTTCAAATAAAAAAGGAGCATGTAGGTATACGGTACACTTCTTTCTTTCCCCAGGAATGAATTGAAATTTGTATAACGTCTTTCTCGCAAGTTTTTTTTTTGATGTCTCGGGTTTCTCTCCTCCTCTCCGGGATATGGTTCTGGAGGGAAAGTAATGTCTCACCGACTGACATCAATAGCTTGAAGGCATAACAACACACTCCTTCCATCAGAGTCAACCACTATGTCAATCTTTTTTTGAAAACAAGGGTTTGGTTTAGTAGCCCCACGGTCGTCTCACACAGCCATTCACTTTCCCAGAATGGTGCGGCAATCTGCCAAGAAAGTTGTGTGTGTGTGTGTGTGTGTGTGTGTGTGTGTGTGGCGGTGGTATAAAGGGAGGTGTACATCTTAGCTGCACGCCACCATGGTTTTTTTTATATACCGGCTTTTGTACAATTTATACATATAATCTTTTTTTGAAAACAAGGGTTTGGTTTAGTAGCCCCACGGTCGTCTCACACAGCCATTCACTTTCCCAGAATGGTGCGGCAATCTGCCAAGAAAGTTGTGTGCGTGTGTGTGTGGCGGTGGTATAAAGGGAGGTGTACATCTTAGCTGCACGCCACCATGGTTTTTTTATATACCGGCTTTTGTACAATTTATACATATATTTTTTCTCGGGAGAAAGAGAAAGGATTGCCTCCTGGCATTTCCCCTGATTTTTTTTTTATAAAATAGCGTATCTTCTTCTCCTCCGGAGACAGTCATCCAGGGTGTAGCCTTTCCCTGTAAATGGGCTAAGAGACCAAGGGAAAAAAAGAGAGTATTTTTTGTAAAAAAAAGAAGGAATTTAATCCCTATAATGCGTCACATGTGATGGGAGCCACAATCCCACTAAAATATTTTCAATAGCTGACATTTGTACAAATGAAGTTGTCGCCAGGGAATACGTAGGTACATAAATATATTCGGCTGCTCTGGTTGAGATGCATGCGTAAGTAAGGCTTCTCTGATTTCCACGATATGCGATGGCACAATTTCCCCTCACAAAAGATATAATATCTCTTTCACAAAAAAAAACAGTTCGGAGTGCTGGAGGTGTATTTAAGATTTTTTTTTCTCTTTTTTTGCAATTTAAAAAAAATCAGAATGGCAACCGCAGAGCTGTAATATGGATTCAGCAGACTCTGATTTTTTTTTCTTTGAAGGGAGAAAAAAAATATGTGTGATGAACGAGCGACAGCAGATTGATTGTCCATAATATCCTCTCACTCTCTCTCGCTCGCTTTTTTTCTCTTTTCTCTTTCGCTTCTTACCAGAACTGTGGTAACCCGGAGTGTGATGTTGATCGTATCACCCGAACTGAAAGCCTGGTAGTCATGTATTAAAAGTCGCTTCGAGGGGGACCAATAGCCGACGGGGTGAAGAGCCCGATTTTTCAGTTTCAGCAGCGTTAGCGTTGGATCATAGCGGACTCCTTCGCGGAACTGGATTTTCCCGGTGAGCCCATCAAATGAAACCTATATAACGGGATGGACAAACATACAATATCACTTACTTCATCATCATTGAGAGAGACTCAACACTCGAGGAGGAAAAAAAATATTCCAAAGTTTGGAATAAAACTTTCACACATAGGATACTCATATGACATGATATGATATGATATGGGCTACTTTACTACTATCTTTCCCCCTTTCCGGTAGAACGGGACTGGGACTATATTTATATACAATAAAAGAAAACACCCTACAACAGGCGTCCCATATGGCGACGTCGTCGTCGTCGTCCTCCTCCTCCCTCCCTATAAGATCCGCAAATATATTTTGGGCATGATATTATACTATTACATCCCATTACGATAAAGTGGAGCTCCAGGTTGGTTGCATGCACACAATATGGGAGCCTAAAGAGTCGACGAGCTAGCATTAAAATAATTACAAATACATGTACTCCGACTCGACTACTGCGATGCGAGATGGGATATTTATCAGAGGGAATGTTGCGGGAGAGAGACAAGTGCCAAGCGGTATCGCTATCATTATGAATGATAATGCAAGCGGGGAACGAACGGCGGACGGAGACTAGTGTTGAGGGTGATGTATTGCACAGTTGATGACACGGACAAGGAGGACCGTCGTGTCGTGATGTCAGTGAAAAAAAAACAATATTATGGATCTTTAGCGTCGCGTTCAGAAGAGTAGACAGCAGGAATTGCTTTAGCCGCCGAAAATTACACTTGTCGCCCGGACCAAGCCCCCCGTAATAAATGAGTGTTTTGGGCATAAAAAATATGAGAGGACAAAAGATGAGAAAAAAAGTTGCATTTCCTCATGATTTCACGTAGAAGCTTTGCAACGGCCAACAAAGAATCAAAACGTTTTTCTACCCAAGAGCAACACCACCACCACCAAGTTTGGGCTTTGGGTTCTGAAGAAGTCGTAAGTATTACTCCGGTGGTGGTGGTGGTGATGATGGTACTAGCTAAAGTTGTGCTAATACGAAAAGTCAATGTACGCTCCGCTGACACTTTTATTCCCACCGGAGTGAACTTATCCTAGTAGTAATCGTGGGACGAGCGCTGTCTCCGTCTCCGTCCCTCTCCTACTCCATATATACCCCTGCCCTGCTGCCTCCCTCCCTCTTTTTATATAGATTATTCCAAGTTTTTCTCACGTTTGCATAGTCACAAATATTAGCCGGAGACTTTTCCGTACGGGTAGGAGGAAGGAGGGATGGAGGGAGTAGTGGTGTGTGGAGTTGGAGTAAACTTGTACAAGTCAACACTCATCTCCTTGTCATGTACTATCATCATCATTCTGCTCAAACAATCAACATCATCATCATCACCATCATGGTCGTCAGCATCATCATCCTCTTTCTTCATCTTTTTTGCGTTCACCACACTTCTTGCCATCATGCCGTGGTTTTCCTCTCTCCTCTTTTTCTCTACTCTCTCTGTTTATTTTCTGATTCTTGTGAATTCATTTTCCCCCTTTGCTTCTAGCAGCATCCCAACCAAAACTGCTTGGCTGCCAGAGAGAGAAAGAGAGAGAGAGTGAGAGTTGCATTGATCTTTGCAAAAAGAATAAAAAAAGCGAGAGAGGAAAAAAGAAAGAAGTTGGGCCCGTTTTTGTAGCCAACCGAACCGGTGGCGGTGATGGTGGTGATGGGATGGAGGTAGGTGGTGTGTGGGTTAGCTTATGTTAGACAAGAAAGACTAACACATGTAATGTGTATATTTGCTCTCTCTCTCTCTCTCTCTCTGGCTTGTTAACTGCCTCAAGATAATTTTCCGTCAGCAAGCAGGCAGGCAGATTGATCTCATAACTATTTTCCAGGGTGAAACCCTTCGTTTCACTCAATCTACTTCCCTTCCTCCTCCTCCTCCTCCTCCGAATAAATACATAAAAACCGGGAGGCAATCCCAGTTTTTTCATACTCTTCTTTCATAACAATATTAATATTTCTAAAAACTTGAGTCGATATGTGCCGAAGATAATAATAATAATTTTCAAAATAAAAATGTGCTCAAACCTTGAGCCTTAGAGCCTTACCCATCTTTATCTTTTTACACTCGGTGTGCGAGGTTTATTTTTTTGGTTTTCCTTTGGTTGTAAAAAAATCGTAATAATAATATGTAAACCAGAAAACGGGTGAGATGAAACGGGGAAAATAAAAAAAATGTTTGTTGATTTTTTCCTCCAACGAACGGGAAACGTAGGTATATAATTATAGAAGAAACTAACGGGAACTAAAAAGAAGGATATACTATATGCTAGTGGGATAAAAATTCCTTCCTTTGTTTATATACCTACCTACTTTCTTCTTCTTCTTTTTTTAGTTTTTTTCCTGCTAAATGTAATGGCTCTGTTGGGCATTTTCTCGAAGCGAAAAAGTGGAAAGGAAGGGAGAAGAGAGAGAGTGAGCGAACTAGCGAGGCAGCGAGCCACACCTTGTCTCTCGGCATTAAAAGGAAATTGGTGGAATTCCCAAAATATTATTTATCATCGTAGTTACGTCCTATTTACTGAGCGTGATCGGAAAGCTTAGAGAGTCGTAAATCAACCAAGTCTCCTCATGCCTACCTACCTGTCTATAATGTATACACTTTCCCTTTCATGTGCCGACAGCATCAGTTTGTTAGTTGTGTGGTGTGGGCATATAGCCCAATACAAACAGATTGGCAGAAACTCTGATGATGATGACGATGATGATGATGATGATATTTCACATATTCCCTCCTTCACTGTAACCAACAAGGTAGGCACGCACAAGGAGAGGGAGAAAGAAAGGGCGCAGCGTTGTGTGTGTGTGTGTGTGGTGGTGTGGACAAACAAGAAGAAGGGGAAAAGGGGAAGACGACGAAGGAACACTAATGGATGATATGATGGAATGACAACAAAATGAATTTTCTTGAGGACATACGCTGTTAATATAGTTGAGAAGGGAGAGGCCATCAGCCCAAGATTGCTCTCTGTCACAGGACACATTAGCCGGCCGGATCTCACGACTCGCGTCAAATGCTCTCAGCCCGTGGCCAAAGGACAGGACTCCGTCGTAGATTAGCGCTGCGTCAGTCTAAAAGACACAGAGTCAACAACTAATATTATATAATGCTATATGGGAAACAACAAAGACAATAATAAACTTCAAATATTATATAATAGTAATAATGCTCCTCATCCATATATACTTTAAGCCCGTGGCCAAAGGACAGGACTCCGTCGTAGATTAGCGCTGCGTCAGTCTAAAAGACACAGTCAACAACTAATATTATATAATGCTATATGGGAAACAACAAAGACAATAATAAACTTCAAATATTATATAATAGTAATAATGCTCCTCATCCATATATACTTTTATATATCAACCAAACCGCCCGGCGAGTCCAGCCAGAGAGGAGCAAAACCCGTAAATCTTATAGGTACACAACCCAAAACCCATATTTCTTTTTATTACATAATATCATAGACGATGTCTTCTTAAACCATATCATCATCATCATATCTCAAGTCGACGAGNATCATCATCATCATATCTCAAGTCGACGAGGTTGACAAAAGTGTGTCTGTAAATTCTTGGAAACAACAGCCTAAAAATCCGAAAGTGGTGACGACAGTGACTGACTCAAAAAACTGATGATGATGAAATAGATTGTTGGAGGACGAACAAAGAGTGAATTGGAGCTTCCTCTATATTCCAAAAGGTCCAATAAATTTCCTCCTCTTCTCTTCCAAATTCAATCCGCATCATTGACAAGTATAGGTTTGGGTATATGTTAGAAAGAAAGTCTCTTTTTCTTTTCTTTTTTTTCGACAAAAGTAAATCAGCGGCTTGCCTCACATAAGTCGCACACATACACACACACTCTCTCTCTCTCTGATTCTGAGTGAGTGTTTGTGTGTGTGCCGGCATAAAATGCCAAAGTTGTTCCCATCATGCATGCATCCTCTTGTTAATAGCCACCCAGTTTGACTTACACACATTGACTGCTGAAAACGTTTTCTTCTTCTTTGGCGAATCTCTCTCTCTCTCTCTCTCTTTCTCTCCCTCAAAGAACTAACTAACAAAGAATATTGTATTAAATGTAAAAGTGGAGAGATTTACACGAGGTAAAAAAAAGATGAAAAAGTTTTCTCCCGTTTCCCCCCCCCCTCCCTCAATCCTTGTGTGAGGAAATTTATTCCGGAAAAGTTTGTGTATAGCTGCTTTCGTCGTCGTCGTCGACGTCCTCCTTCCTCCTCCTCCTCACAGAATGTGACATGATCATGCAAATCAAGCCCTGAAAATGTTGTCCCAGGAATTGAGAAAACTACTAGATACTACACTACTACTAGCCCGATTTTCTCAATGTAAATACCCGGCTGCTATATACTGGTGGTATCCAACAGCACCAAATCCTCTTACTTCCAGTTAAGACAATAAGAAGCCAAAGTCAAGTCAGAAAAGCTGGAGAGAGAGAAAAAAAATGGAAAGAGCGAACCAAGTTCTTTTTTCTTCTTCGTCTCCTTGGAATATGTACAATATAACATCCTCACATGGTTAACCTGACTAACTAAAGTTGGTGTGTGTGGTGGAGAGATGTGTTAGTGTAAAGATCACACTTCACCAACAACATCAGTTCTTCTTCAATGTTAGAGACTTTCCTCCGAGGTTTCATGCATGTTTAATGTGATTCTCTGTAAAGAGTTTTGTTGGAAGTTGGTAACATGAGATGGGACATGAGATGTACACCACGACGACAGGGACGAGGACGACGACGACGACGATTTTAATAGATATACAATAAGAGGGCTAAAAGGGATGTATGAAAATGAGAGTGTATATTATATGTTATGGGGGTGTCGCCTAAGCTAAAAAAAACAAAGCTGGCTTGATCCGGTCCATATATACTATACTCCTCTTCATCTTCATTCATTGTCAACTTTGTGGAGCAGTGGTGGTCCAAAGTCCCCAAACCTAGCTAAATACAGTCCTAAGTAAATTGACTTTGTTGGAAGCGTCGACGTCGACGAAACGAGCGTGTTTGCATTCCTGTGTCGAGATTTTTTTTCAAATTTTTTTTTTTTTTTTTTTTGGAAAGGGGAGCCGATGCTGGTGAACCCGAGATGGAGATGGAGTGGAGCTCTTCTAGTGGAGGATGGAGGAGGGAAAGAGATATATATAGTGGTGGTGCATTTTCAAGAGTGTACAACTTTTCCCCGGATTTACTTGACTTGAAATTTCAGCTCGTCGAGACGGGTCTCATTTTACTCATTTAATTTCCCTGAGAGTGGAGCCACAAAGTTGAGATGATGTAGAACAGCTATAAGAAAACCGCAAAATGGCTTAGCATTCAGTGTCCTAAAGGAATGTTGAAGTGATGTGGTGGCACTGATGATTCGTTCGTTGCATGCATCCTCCTGCTCCTCTTCTTCTCTCCAGAGCTGGATGATGAAAAAAAGTCGGAAAAGGCTTGGTGGGCCCACCACCACCACACATAGTATAACGGTGAAAATGACAGGAACAATGGCTGGGAAGGCCGCCGCCTCAACTCAGTCAGCAAGGTAAACTATATAAACGACAAGGAAAGTCGGTGCTCGGGTCGGCAGCGGCGGCGGGTGAAGGGAAACCAAGACGGAGTTTTTGAAGTTGGAAGAGATTTCTCCTTCCCTTTTTTTGTTTTTCGGTTAAAGACCGCATGTGGGAAATTCCTAGAGTGAAAAACTAACTGTTGTACTCTTCATGCCCGAACCAAACTTGACGAGCACGCTGGAGAACACACTACTACCTCTTTAGAGAGCTAACCCCAAAGTAGGGGATTCATCAGTTATGCATGCAGCAACCAGAGGCTTCGTCGGTTTACTTACGCAACCTAAAAAAAAACCTTTCCATCATCAGCAGTAGCAGAGTTGAGCTTGGAGTTTTTTTTTGAGGAGGGCTAAAAGAAGAAGAAGAAGAAGAGGCTAACGTGGTTATGGTGCATAGTTTTCGGGCAACTTTGACTTTAGGTACTTGTCTGATTATCAGAGGACACCGGTTTGGGATTACATTACTACTTCCTCCAATAGTCCCTCCGATCCGGGGAGTTACACGGGAAGAGCTCTCCCTCTCTCTCTTGATATCTCTTGAAATAACTACCAAAGTCAATCTCCACCCGGCTCTCCTCTCCTCCTCTCTCCTCCTCACGACGAGTGTAAAAAAAGTAAAAAAGTTTCAACTCTGATCGTAATAAGTTGGCCATAGAGTGGAATCCATCACGTTAAGACAGTGGAAAAAGACATCAAGGGAGAGGAAAAAAATCACTTCTTGTGTCCCGACATTTTATTTTACGGTAAAAATATATAAAAAGTGGAGTAGAGTAGTCAGTCGGCTTCAGAGTTTTCGGAGGATGGCTGAAAGAAAAAGAGTTGATAATTCTGAAGGAAAAAATAAAAACTTAGGGGGCTTTTCTCGTGCCACCTCCACAAGTATCCCATTCGAACGAATAGCCCTGCGAATACCTGGCGCTTGAGATGGGCAAGTCGGGATTTTAGCATTTCACAATAAAAAACCATGAAACTAACTCAAATGGAAGGGTACACAGTGGGATTAAATGGGAAAGAAGAAGAGAATATAGATAGATATATAGATACATAGAACTTAGAACTCTTGTAAATCACCTGCAAAACTTTCGAGTAGCTCTTTGCATTAAACCTCTGCATGTCTTCGATGATGCGAGTATTCTCCAGAGTGTGATCTATCAGACGGAAAGACGTTATGTTCACACTATTGTAGCCAAAATCCTCCAAGTCGTACATCTCTAGGTCCTGTTACAAAAAGACAAATAAAATATATAAAAAACATTTTAGTTTATCCATACAGGCAATCAATGAGCCATCCAGCTTCCAACACTACACTTTTACAATACAGCAACACTTGTTTATATGGAAAAGGAAATCTAATTGATTTTCTTTTCTCTCTCTCTTTGTCTCCGATTGTCTCCTTTCGTATTTATTTGGTAAATAAAGAGGGAGGATGGGGATGAAGGGGGACGCGGCAGGTGTGTCCTCGAAATGGGCTCATTTATGCGACCAACCCAAAATTGATACTCTAGTTAACTACTGCTATACTACTACTCACTCTAGGATTTAATCAGTTTTTTCTTCTTCATCCTCCTCCTCTACGACGCTACATAGGATATAGGAGAACGTGTGGTGTCATAGGGACAACCAAGTCCTGATTTTATTGCCTCCTTCTTGTCTTTTCCGGGATAACCAGCCAGGAAGGTTAAGCCAGCCAGCCAGGCTATTAGCCATATTGTAAGAGTTTAATGGGCTAGTTGCGGCTCCCAATTTAGATGCAAAAATTTCTCATTTCAAGAACAAAAAGCTAAAAGGGAGGAAGGTGAAATGGAGTGTCCTCCTATAGCGAGTTAAAGCGAGAGAGAGAGAGAGAGAGAATTAGAGCGAAAACTGTGTGCAGCTCTGAAGTCACAAGATAATATCTTCACGTGTAATTGTAACACCCACAAAGTAGCTTCATGAATGACTTGACTACTACTACTACTACTAAAACTCTCTAACATTTATACTCTCTTTCTTTCTCCTCCGTATATATTTTATTTTACTTTATATGTATATTTTTGTTGGTTTCCTTTGGTTTTCCCCTCTGTAAAATAGGCGGACATCCTCGTGGAACAGGGAATAAACGAGCGGGTTATACGAGGGAAATTACTTGAACTCGGCTTAATTAACTGAAAATGCCTTGGAGCTTATGCTTATGCTCTCTCTCCCTCTCTCACCCCCGCCCTCCCGCTGCCCCTGTGTAAAAAAATGAAATTTAAAACCCGGCTAGAGGAAAAAAAAAACAATTTTTCTCTCAATTTACATTTTTTTGTTTTTTGGTTTTTTTTTGCCCATGCCAGCCAGCCATAGTTTCCGGGGCTTTGGAATAATAATGGAATTGGATAAGAAAAAGAGGGAGAAAATGGGTTGGAATATTTGGAATGTGCCGAGGAGGAGGTCTCGCATCGCACACAATTAGACGACAAATGCAAGCAACCCACAACTTCTTGTTTTTTTCTCTTCATTTCATATCCTCCTTTCTCTTGTGTTTTTTTCGGAAATAACTTTTCTAGCAGTCATGCAAAAAAACCTTGGGTTTGTTTGAAGTAGGGGAGAAGACATATAATACTTGGGGTTGAGCAGAGAGCAGAGCGTTGTGTTATGTTGTTGTGTTGTTGATTCGTATTCACGAAATTCACTTTTCCTGCCCATAAAGAAATTAATCAGCACGGCCCATTTACAAGTAATTCCTTTAGTTCTCTTTACTCCTTGCCATATTTCAAGTCGGGACTCTTTTAGCTCAAAAACCCATTCCGCAAATGCTGGTATTTTTTTTCGGGGAAAAACTAAAGTCCCGACCGAACGAGGAAACCCATCGCCTTCCATAAATTCACTAATAATAATGTAGACAAAGGAGGTGGCAGGGAGGAGAAGGGGAAGGAGAAAAAAATCTAGCAGCCTTACGTAACCCTCAACACACACACACACACCAGAGACACTTGGCTTATTAGCGTTTTGTTTTTTATCGTCGTCGTCTAGGCAAACTCCAAGTTTGTCTGTATGTCTTCCTCTCGAAAACATACAGCAAAAAACTTGAATCATGACTATCCTGCAAGTTTTTTAAAAGGGGTCACGGCGGGCCAATATATGAAGCCCTTTTCAATTTTAAGCTTTCAAACGGAAGGAGGAATCCCCTCCCCTTCTCCCCAAAAGGATTTTCCCCCAGGTTGTTCCTCCTCCCTTCCCCCATTGCAAAGGCATCACGACAAGTCATGAAGTCATGACATCACCACCGTACCAGTAGTAGTAGATAGTCAAGGCGTAGTAGTCCATGTACGCCACGGTGGTGGGGTGGTGCATCCTCAGTCAGTCCCCCATATTCCCTAACACTAAGTACATAAATAAAGCCCCATAGACAACATAAACGAGCGTGAAGTAGAGGAATAAAAAAAATAGTCCGCTGAGACCAAGACCAAGATATGATGACACAACACACACGACGAGCACATTTTCTCCAACATTTTTTTTTCTCTCTCTCTCTCTCCCTCTCCCTCCCCACCAGTATAGTTCCCCGGTTTTTTTTGCAACTTCTTTTTTTTTGTTTTTCTTCCATTTTCCCCCTTTTTTTCTTCGAAAGAGGAAGGAGCCGGAAAGGGGAAGTTACACATCATCTCTTGACATGTGTCTCTTGTCTGCATTTAATTTCTCAAATGGATCCTTTTGAATCCAGTAAACTCAAAAAGTTACAATTCGTGAGAGAGTTGATGTGGGAAGAAGAACAAGACCGGGAAAGGGGAAGAAGAAGAAAAAAAAGTCCTGCAAAACTCCTCTTAAACTTTTCTTTTCTTTTTCCATTTTTTTCTTACTTTCCTCCCAGGAAAGGGCTACTAACTACACCATGCAGTGTGTGGGTACAAAACTCAATATACAAGGAATTGAAAAAATATATATATATGCTCAAAAGTGCATTTCTCCTTGCGCGTTTTTCTCTTCTTTTTTTTAAATTTAGAATGTCATTAGCTGATAATTATATTTTGTGGAGAATATGTAGCTCAAAAAGGAAACCAACATGCATCCGACGAAACCCCAAAAAATGAGTTAAGGTCAACTATGTACACCTATCCTCCATACTGGTTAAAACAACAAAGCCGAGTGTTTTAGGTTGCTCAATAATATGCTCATCGTTGATCGTGTGGAAACTTTACTTTTGGTAATTATTAATTGTTACGAAAGGAAAGGAATATTTTGCCATGTGTGATAACAACAATAAAAAATATCATCGAACGGATGCATCATCATCATCATCATCATCAGCGTTTCTACTTGCTTTGCATGCATAAAATCTACTTCCTCCTCTGCGAGTTGACTGACACAAGGGTTGCCAAAGTAAACAGAGGGGAACAAATAATACGACGACATGGTGTTGTTATTTGCTTGTTTGTTTTTGTTTTGTTTGTTCGTTTTATTTATTTTTTCCAGAGAGATCCTTGTTTAAACGGAGGTGGATTGGAAACCGCAACTGGAGTTATTTCTCTCTCCTCCTCCTTGAAGAAAAGAAATTGCTCCAATATTTATGTGTCATTTTAAAGGGATAATTGCTAATAAATATAAAACTTGGTTAATTTGAGCAATTCCAAAAGGATTATTGAAGGGAAGTTTCAGGAAGAAGGGGTATCGTATGATGTATATGCGCCAGAAATGAAATGCCGCTTTGGGTGGGCTCTCCTCCTCTCCTTTCTCCTTGGAAGTCGTAGTTTTATTGGAAAAGTTGGAGGTTGGTTGACGGAAGGCCGGGGGAAAAGTTAAAAGCCTCGCTTTATACTTTCTCTCTCTCTCTCTCTCTCTCTTTCTCTCTCTCTCTCTCTCCAACCAACTCAACTCTCCTCTTCTCCTCCTCCAAGCTTCTCTCGCCCCAGAACAGCAGTTTTTCTTTCCAGAGAGAGTTTCACGCATCAATAATGTTTGCAATTGTGACACATGAGTTTGACTCGCGAGACTCCCATTTTGTGGGATTGCACATTGTGGGTTTGGATAAGGAAAAGGATTTTTACACTAGGAGAGCTAGTTTGAAGCAGAAGAAGAAGAAGAAGAAGAAGAGAAAAAACAAGAAATACGACTGCATGCAAAACGAGATTTTTTCGGTGGTGGTTGGTGTGGTGGCGGTGTGTAATTTCACGATTTCATAATGGGATCCGAAAAAAATCATGCCTCACGCATTCCCCATCACATCCATATTATACTGCCATGGGCCACAACGGAGGAGAAAATAAATGGGCCGCCCCACTCCCCTCATTTCTTTGTCATGGTGGGCCATAATTGATGTATCTGCAGTGGAACAGAATATGTGTGCACTGCCATTCCTTCCTCCTCCTTTCATACCAACCAACCATTTCCACGTCTAATTTCACCCGAAATTTGTTACTTTCTTGTCTTGTTTGCAGAACAACTTTCTTCCAGAGAGAAAGAAGGAAAAAAGTATAAAAACACAACGACGGGATAGTAAAGGATATAAAATATATTTCCCTATGTTTAAGTTTTTTTCTATATACATTTTCTTCGGAAAAAAGAATCAAATTAAATTGAGATACTCCCCAGTCATCATCATCATGATCCCGTTGCGTTTCAACAACTTTGAAGAATACCGAGGAATATATAAATATATATAGATAAGTATCGGTTTAGATTTGGAATGGTTAAGTTTGCTCCGTTTCTTGGGATGGTTAAGGAATGGAATGGAACAGCTAAAAAAAACTGGAGGGATTTGTACAACTACGTTATCTTCCTATTTTTGGAGGCAAATTAAAAGGGTGTGTGCTAGAACGATGTGATCATCATCTTTGTGCCCTAACATCATTTTTCAATTCTGTGTGTAACCGAAATGGTATTATTATTAGTTCTCGCTCACCACGGTCCTCATGATCCTCTACTACTTTTCTTTTTTTATTTTTTCTCTTCTGAGACCAAACCAGCAGTTTGCCAAAAGGACACGGTAAAAACCACAACGGGAAATGTATAGTTTGACCTTTCGGAATTCATTCATGATGATGATTTTTTTTATAAAACATGAAAGTACATACACAAAAATGTATGCATTCCTTTTGGAATTTTTTTTTGAATCCTCTCTCGGGGGAAAAAAAGTGGTTGGGGTTATTTATGTAGCCAGCAATGGATATAAAGTTAGCCGCAAAAGTTGTCACTTGGAATAGAAGCAAAAGCACGACATTACTCTTACAAATGAACTTACCAACGTCGTAAAATGGTAATGGTAGCGGGCATCATTCATCTGTAATTGCAAAATCTGCAAAAAGAAAGAAAAAAACACAAGAATCTTAGTAAAAAAGAGAAATATATAATAAGTATATCCACCATGCATTTTACCCATTAATGACTTTATCTTTTGGAACAAAAAAAATATTGGAATCTTGGTTCCACCATTACAATTTTTCTTCTTCTTTACTCTTGTTTTTTTTCACGCACTACAAACCAAACCACAAAAGATGTGCCTCCTCAGCAGCAGCCTTTTGCGTTTTGGAATGGTTAATTCACTCACTCACGAAATGGATGATGGTAGACAGAATTACTACTGTGTGGATTAAATAGGTTACAAAAATGAACCGCATACTTTTGGAAAAGTAGTTTCTCTACTCGTGTTGATTCCATGAGAAAAAAATGAAAGGTTGAACATGTTCCCAGATCCCATAATCATAATAACCAACACGTTATCTCAACTCTTCACCATCATCGTCATCATCAAAAAAAGCTCGTGTCGTGAAGGACTGTCGACGCTCGGAGTGAGTGGAAAACTCTTCGCTGATAGAGTTTCCATATATTGGAAAATGATTTCTTTGAGGCATTTTAGTCCCACCCGGCATGCTCATGATGATGATCATCATCATCAAAACCGGGGGATATAGAATCCTATTGGAAGCGAAAGAAGACGAAAGAAAGTGAATGTAACATGTTGAGAAAAGAATGGAGTGACTTACAATCCGGAAGAACAAGGGCAAGTGCTTGATATCAACGATAACATTAAAAATGTGGCGTCGCTTGATCTCCTTCAAGACGTCCCGGTACGTGGTTGGAGTCACTTCCCGAGTGAAAATCTCAGACCGTCTACTACTCAGTCCGCCCTTTTGGGATGCCTCCCTCTTCTTAATAAGGTACTCCACTTGCATCAACCCTGGAAATAGAAAAAAAACCGTGACAAAAAAAACTCATTGAAAACAAGGAGAAAAGGAAAATCAATGGGTGGATGATGATAACTTATGCATTTCACGTTCATATAATAAGAGCCATCTTTAAAGAAGGGGAACCTGTCAAAGTTGTCACGTTTTCCCCTCAATCCCCTCCTCCTCCATTTTTTTTTCTTCTAACACCCTAACGAACTTTGAAGGCTAAACTTGTCAATTTTTTTTTCTTTAGTTCTACTCCTCTCTCCCTCCAGCGAGCGACAGAGCTAATGTTTTAATCGACATCAAGAATTAATGTGCTCAAATTAGCAGGGTGCAAATTGAATTAAATCGGGCAGAAAAGTAATTAAGTTGAGTGCACACAAGAAAGAAGGTAAACTCGGAAAGACTTAATTCAAATATTTACACACCATTAGCATCCCACCCAAAACCCAGGTTACATACAGTCAGCCAAGCCAAGGCTGCGGAGAAACTTTTTTATTTGCTTTTCTGGAAATGATGATCCTCCTCTCCTCGAATCTGTCAATCAAAGCAAAGCGAGTCTAACTAACTCAACTCCAGCCCTTCATCACTCACTCACTAACTCCCTATTCCGCCATCCTCTGATTTTTCCTATGAAAGCAGGCAAAGTTTCACTCTGAAACATCTCCTCGTTCGTCGTGGCTCGCTCCTATTTATGAATTACACGTCAAACATAGCATTTTCTTAGGATTATTACCCGGACAAACAAGCAATAGAGCAAGCCAGTTAGCCTATTAGCGACATTTAGAAGAGACAAAGTCTGCCCCACCACTTGAGCCTTCTCCCCAACTTCAAAAACCCCTTGGTTTTCCCGGAGAGTAGAGTAGTAGTGTATATTATATTGAGACACTAAAGTTACACCGCATTTTTTTGGAAAATTCTCTCTTCTCTCTTCAACTATAAGTGTAGTAACTCCTTTGAACCCGGGCTTCATAATACATATATATCATGTCTATCAATTATTCCCGTTCCTTCATCATCCCCCCTTTATATAGGAAGGAAGGAGAAAGAAAAAGATGTTCCCTTGTGATTTGAGACCACTTCTTATTACAACTACTCCTACAACTACACCACCACATTTTTTTCTCTTTTTTTTCCTCTTTCTTTCAAGGAGCACCCCACTTTTTGGGAGAAGAAAAAAAAACCTCTTTTTTTGTCCTTCAAGTACAGTCGTTGTGTGCTGTCGCCATGATTATTAGAAAGGAATTTGCAGGAAAAGCATCTGTTCTACTTACGCCTCAACATAAAATAAGGATGCCAGCCAGGAGGGGAAACAAGGGAAAGGGAAAGAGGGAAGGAATGGGTGGCTTGGGCTTGGACTGCTAGTGGCACTGACACAACTCTCGTCGCCCGTAATGCACCCATAACAAGCCAACGGCCCATTCGGGCCCATCATTTAATCCAGTGTCATTTTCGCAGAGAGGAGCCCAGAATGAGAAAAAGAAGAAGGAAAAAAAATCATGATCAAAAGTTTTTATTTTTTTCTTCTTTCTTTCTTTCTCTCTTTCTTGGTGTGGCTCCTTCTTCCTTTTCCTTGCTTGTAAATACAGCGAGGGTCGGTCGGTCTCTCTGCGAGCGTGACAACACACTACATATTTTGGCCCAATTCATTCATTAACAGGGGGACAGTTATGTTGCAACTTTGTCTTCCAACTTTCTTTTTTTTCGCCTCTCCCCTTTTTTATTTCCAGTTCCATTTTTTAGTCACTCTCCTCCTCCTCCCCCTCCACCACCACCACCACCCATTGCATTACATTTTCACTAATTTTCACAAGAAAAAAAAATAATACAGTTCTTTTCCCAAAAAAGGGGGAGCCAGCCTTATTAGCTCACTTCCAGCTCTGGAGAACAACACTTTTTTTTTAAAAAAAAAAGTATTTTTTTCTACTCATATAAGCCAAGTTGTGTGTCCGGGAGTTTATATGTATTATTTCTTTTTTATAAAATGGTACAGTGTCATTTGCTTTTGGAGGAGCAGCAGCGCAGCGACAGAAAAAAAGGAGGATTGACTCGAATGGGGAAAATGAGGCTGGGGAAGACAATGAAATGTGAGCTTTAACGTAAAACTGTAATTAGCCTTTCCCTCTCCAGCCAGCCTTTTCTCTGCATTTTGCCTGCTAAAAAAGTCAGTGGAATGAGGGGAAAAAAGTGTGGACTAGAAAAAAAGTAAATAAAAATGGAAGGCCACTTTATAGTCCAACACACACGAGGAGTGCATCACTACACATATCTCTTCTCTCTCTCTCTCTCTCTCTCTTTAAAATCTCCGTATTTTTTTTTGCAATTTCATTTTTGTTTCCCTGCAGAATGCGCTTACTTACATGCAAAAAAAACTGGCTGTTACTACTATTCTGGCTTGGAGCAACCCTGGAGAGAAATTTGCAACCCTGTTATAGTCTAGTTGAGCATCAACGTGAAGCGCAAATTGTGTTGGTCGAGGTCCTGGCTAACTTTGTCATTCATGTCCTTCCAGTGCATCGCTATAATTTTTTATTAGTAATAAACAACATTTTATTTGAAAAGAAAAAACAGTTTTTTAAAAGAAAAAAATCCAGAGAGACAGAGAGAGAGAGAGCTGCCGTCTCTCTCCGAAGCCAACATTATCTATACATTACAAGCCCTAATTTCATGACAAACTGGTGACAGGTTTTTGGGCACTCTTGTTTCTTCTATAAAAATCCTTTGAATTTTTTTTCAAAAACATTATTTTTCTTTTGTCCTCTGTAATAATAATAATATTCTTATCACTTTGCCCCAGGAAAAAATCACTTTTTTACGAGTTGACACAAGGCAGCTCTGCCGAGGTCCATCCAGCAGTTTCCAGTAGGAGCAGCTCAACAACGCTCAACATCAAAAAAAAAAAAAAAGAAACTGAACGCCAACGACGACGACGACTCTTTTTTTTCTTCTCCAGTTTCTCTCCAGAAACAGTAAAAAAATATACAAAGAAAAATAGAAAGTACAAGAGTGAATGTAGTGTTGTGGGAGTGTATCCTTGTAGCGATGATAAAAAGAAGAGGAAGCAGCTCCAGCAAGAATAAATATTTTCTCAAGGGATTTAAGTTTTTATAGGTGATAGGCGTAAAAGTTCTTGAAAATCAGAGATTTTCCAAATGTGAACCGCTACGACGAGGAGGAAACTAGCGAAAAACCAGTATGTACAACATCCTCCGCATTTTTTTTCCTCCATCCCCCCCCCCCTCTCTCTCTCTCTCGCTTTGGTTGTATTCCCTGGAGAGGAAAACGGGCCAGGAGGAGAAGAGATGGAGTGTACAACATTTTAGGAGGAAAAGTGTTTTTTCCTGGTGCTTCCACTACACCAATTTATTTCTAAATCGCTGGGGCATTTACTATACTGCACTCCTGTTTCGCCTCTTCTGCTACGAACAATCATGTACTAAACGTTTCATGAGTTTTGTGAAAGAGTCGGACTGACTGCGTACGGTTGTAAATGATTAATGAAGTATTTAGGGCTGCCGTAGTACACCACAGAAGCACACACCCAGCCATACATATATGGACTCTCTGTTAAACGAGTCCACTGATTAGGGCTCCAATGAGCCTCCCCCTAAATAATTGCCGAATTATAAACTTGTTTCTCTCATTTTTCTTTCTCCCGTTGCAACGGCTTGCATTATTATTTTGCACAGTGTACAACAACATGGTTTTTTTTGCCTGATTGTGAGATGGAGATGATGATCAAGTCGAGCACTGCGGAGGGAAATAATTAAATGGACCAGAATGTGGCTTTGTACATATGTAATAATAATCCACACACACTTGACTTTTGCGTCCTCATCCGGAGGGAGTTGGAGGTAAGACAAGAAGACTAAAAAGTTGTGAAAAGAATTTTTTGGAGGAGGAGGAGGATGAATATTTTAATTAAAATATTTAGGTGGTAAAAAACCTGCTGAAATCAACAATGGAGCTACTAAAATGGTCCAACTCGGAAATCCATTATTTTTAATGCGAAAGATTTTGGGAGGGATTTTAATTTAGACCTTGCACCTCTTCAGGATGATAACAACTGTGCGTGTGGAGGGAGGTGCAAGCATATTTGGGTTCAAGGTTAGTGACCGTCGTCGTCGTTGTCGTCGTCCTCGTCGTGGCAAGTAGGTAAGTGCGTCTCACCGGCGGCGTTCTGATTCGTCTCGTCGGTCGATCTGCTTACTTATCTTTAAGTTCCTCCAACAAAAAGAATAAGTTTGAGCTCAAAGTAGGTTGTGTCGTGGAGGGGAGTTGGTTGGTGTGCTTTCTAGCTAAGAATATTGTGCAGGAGACATCATTTTCAAAGGAATAACACGAAAAAGGGGAAAGTGGGAGTAAAGGAGAGAAGAGAGCGGCGGCGGCGGCGGCGGAAGGAGGAAGACAAGGTGCTTTCTTCCTGTATGAAATAATGCGTGAATGTGAATCCATTTCCCCACTTTCCAAATCATTACACATGGAGAAGCAAAAGCCTTAGCATCCAAAACTACTCTGTATTCATCCATCGAGCTAAACTGTAATTCTGTTATGGGTAAAAAAAAGTTACTCTCCACGTTCAGAATGAAAGTCGTCGCCTCTTTTGAAAGTGGAGGAGAAGTAGGAGGGGATGGAGATGGAGGAGTAGAATCCCTTACTTGGCTTGGAGCAGCAGCGCTACTAATATTAGCTTGCAAGGAAATTTTTTAGAGTTGGACAAAGCTGCTCCGTCATAATAATACTGACACATGCTTTTTCTCTCAACTGCAATTACCTCCACTTTAAAATAAATATAGTATTCACACGGGGAATGAAAGAAAGTGGGAGGGTGACAAAAAGTTTTTTATTTAAAAAAAAAATGTTTCCGGAGCGTTTATGCCTGCCAACTCACCTGGCATAAAAGAAAATGAAATGGTAAGACAGATTTTAGTTTTTATTAGCATGAGGATTTATTTTCCCCCATTTTTTTGATCACTTACCATCCTGCTCCTCGTAGAGGAGTGCAACCCGAGTCCAATTCAAAAATAGAACAGCGTCCCTCAGCGCCATGGCAAGGAGCGACTTGGATGGAGTTAGTTTCACTGGGTACCCATTCATTTGAAAGTTACTATTTGATACAGCAGCGGAGCGGGACATGACCTCCGAGTCATAAAAGGAGCTGGTGGGCAAAATCAGTGGGAGATCCAGCGAGAAAGACAGGGATTTCAGGTGAGACTCCAGTGACATGTCGACCCCGGTTGCGAAAAGGGCAGAGATCCCGCCATTCATCAACTGACATCCTGCACACAAAAAACAACAAGAAGAAGGGAAACTCATTAAAATTAAATGACAAAAATTATTTTTAAAAAAGTGAAGCATTCAAAACCATTGTGCTCATGAAGCAAGCACTTCAAAAATCACCATCTGTGTACTCTTCCCACCACCCCACCTCCCGTCTCATCATCACTTCATAATATCCTCCACCCGTCGTTTCCCCTCCACTCTTATCCCAGTGTTCATCCATTCTTTTTTGCTGGAAACTGGGGACAGATAAAGAGGTGGAAAGATACTTACTTGTTATGATGATGAACTAAAAACTATTCCGCTATTCACTCTATCAATCTAGCTCATCTCTCGCCCTTCATCTCCGGCCCGACCAACTTGTTTTTTTAACCCTTTTTTTTCTCTCTCTCTCTTTCTCTCGATACACCAGTTTCAGTTTCTTTTTTTTGTCTTTTTTCCAGGGGAAAAAGTCACTGAAACTGAGTGAGACATTTGAAAAGGAGGAGAAAGGATTTCCAAGCCGTGCAAGCAAACCTTGTTGCCATCATCACCACCGGAGAAGGGAGAAACTTGCTTTGGTTGGAAATGAATCCCCTTCTTTTTATATAATATGCAGCACGATTTAAATGATTCAATGAGAAAACGTTTTTCTTAGCACAAAGACATTATATATATGGAAGGGAGTGAGGAGCATTAGAGAGGAGCTTTTCATACAAAAATTCGTTCGTCGTTGGTTTTTTTTTTAGATCTTTGTTGAGCAGCAGCAGCATGGGACTAGCGACCATTTCCCCATTTTAATGCATCCTTCACGACCGGGAACCTCCATTGGAGGGAAGGGAATATATGCGACTAGTCTTTTTGCTTAAGCCAGAGAGCCACCGCTGCCGCCGCCGGTTAACTTTTTGCGAGGGAGAGAGAGAGAGAGAAGAGAGCCCATTGAGGAACGATTAGAGTCACGGCTTGTTCAGCATTAGAAGGACATTAGCAGGGCATTTAAGGTCGATGTTGATGACATGCCATCCATGCATGCCAAGTAAAAGCACGCCGAGAGAGAGAGAGAGAGACAGAAAAGCAGTTTACCAGTTGGTTGCTTTTGCAAACCCGACGACTCAAAAAATATATATTATCCATGTTTCATGTCGTGGACGTCGAGATGGAGAGGAGGAGAGCCCCCACACAGCCCCGAGCATATTTCCATGCAAACGGTGTCCTCTTCCTGGAGGGAGCCGAGTGGAACAATGCCCGACGAAAATGTTATATAACACCAGAAGCACAAAAACTACTACTCTCTTGCTAGTCATTTCCACATGATGGGCTCTGTTTTCGAGGGAAAATATTCTGTCGCGAGGCCGAGGCCGTAATGGAACCTGGAGTTTCGTTTGCCGGGATTTTCTTCTCTCTCTCTAACCTCATCCTCCCTTGTCCCCCCCCACACACACACAAACGCTGGGTGGGTGGGGAAAACGACGAGTGAGTTGAGTGAACGTGGGTAGGGAAAATTTCTGCAGAGAAAGAGGGAAAGAGAGAGAGAGAGAGTGAATGAGAGATGGATGGAGTAACCGTAATTACGGATAACGGGCTTCAAAATGAAAATACCAATCACTCCCTCTCCTCTTTTCTGCCATATTAGTACATCTCCTCTGAATGGAGGATGAAGGGACGAAAGGAACAGCACCAGAAGAGCTCCTTCAAATTTAATATAGAAAATAGATAAAACGATATGGCCTCAGCTCAGCTCTTGCTCTACTACCTATTCAATCATCTCATCCACCCGAAAATTGTATTCAATATACATATCCATCCAGTGGGACAACCTTCATTTCCCATCACCCTTCAGAATCTCCGAGATGAATAGCATCTCTCTCTCTCCCTCATTGTCATTTTCATTAAGGATTAGATAACCATAAAATAGGAACAAGACCCTTTCTCTCTCTCTCTCTCCAGTTTCTCCAGCACAACGATTACCTTTTCAAGTTGAGAAACAAGGTAAAAAAACAAGATATATCTAATGCTACGGAAGATTATTACATTTTTTCTTGCTTATCGTCTTGCTCCATTTCTTTTCTCCAATTTTCACTCCGTTTTTTTCCGCCCAACCTTCAAAATCCTACAAAAAAAACCAGCTCAGGTTTTTTTGTATGCAGATAGCCAGTCAAACCGAAACTGAAGTCGATCAGCCTTTCCAAATCCCTTTGAGTTTGACTGGGCTTTGGAAAATATTAAAGGAGGAGGGTAAAGGGGGAAACGAGAGAGAGAGAGAGAGAGAGAGGTTCGTCGTTCCGCTTCAGATAAGATAAAAATGGGTAGAAAAAGAGAGTGAAAGCCAAAGTGGAAGAAGAAGAAGAAGAATTTTTTATATATAACAGACTCGATTATATATATTTTTCCTTGGAAGATGACTCCCTTTCCAAAGCATTCGCCTTCTTTCCTGTGTACTCACTCAACCACCCTCGCTCTGTATACAAATTTTCTGTTTAGTTTTCCGTCAAGATGAGGAGCCCCCTGATTTCCCTACTGTCTTCATCTCCTTCTCGAGGAGGAGGAGGAGGAGGAGAGGCCGAGGAGAAGGATATGAGCTTAAAAGTGGAAAATATGAGTGAGCACTTGTTTCAATATCTCCATCCGAGTAATACGCCATGATGTTAATAATAGTAATAATAATGTGGAGTGTCAGTGGAGTAGGAGTGGAGTAGTTCTCTATATCCAACTACTTTTTCCTCCTCTCTCTCTCTCCCTCTCTCTCTTGTCTCCTAATACAATATTCTACTTTGATGATCAGATCATCATCAGCTCTTTAACCAAAACCCTGAGAGCTGGAGCAGTAGTAAGAAAGACAAGTTGTGCTCCTCTCTCTCTCTCTCAAAACCATCACGATTTTCCATTAAAGCTGGGCAGAGAGAGAACCTCAGGATGAGAAAAACAGGGAAAGTACTATTATTATTATTTTGTTGGCGGTAGCCTCTTTCCTCCTCGCCATCATCGTCATCGTCGTCATCATTGCTCTTCTCCTACTCTTCTTCCACTCCACCGTCTTTTTTCCTATATATACGACTTCCTTGTCGGCATGGCTCCTCACTGATCTAATATTGCATTATCTTTCTCAGCATTTTATTGTGTTTAAAATGCAAATGGCTTTGGATAAAACTTGCTCATTTTGGAGCGGGGCTATATAGGGAGGGGATGATGATGGAGATATACTTTTTATAGGACAGCGCTCTGAAGGGGGCTAGAAAAAAGTGGAAAGTGGTGGTGGTGGTGGTGGTGGTGGTAGTGGTTCGAAGGCAGACAGAAAACTTCTCCTCTCTCTCTCTCTCTCTCTCCTGCTCCTCCAAGAAGATGAGAAATGCCCAACAGTAAAAATAACGTTGGCCCCGTCTTTTTGGGTAGTAGCACTCCGCTCCCTTATTTTATACAATATCAAATAGTTATGAACCTGGGAGTCCCAGAGGAATCGTACAAGTGCAGTATATCATGGATAAAGAAAAAAACATGATAGACCAATTGCCAAACTGCTCCAGCGCCACGACGCTTTCAAAAGGGAAAAGAAAAAGCTATTTGGAAACAAACGAGAAAATCCTCATCCTCTCGGCTGGCTCCCGTCCTGGCTGCTTTCTGCTTTGCTGCCTGAGTCCTATCCAACAGGAGAGGAGTATATATATCCAGAAATATAGTTTGGGGGCAAACAACGAAACGACGTTTCAAGTGTAAACGGGAAAGTTGCTGAGTGATTCTAATGTTATTACGGGGATATGCAAATCAGGATGGTTTGATGGAGGGATAACGAAGATACAGAGATAGAGAGAAAGAGGGGGGAGGAAAGGGGTTCCTCCCGTCAGAAATGGTCACCTCGTTTTGTTTTTTAAATCACTTTCCTCTTTTAATCCCCCTTGCTCCAGTACTCAATTTGTGTAATTCCGGAGCAAATTTGCTAAAAGGAGGAGAGGAGAGGAAAATTGAGTTCCGGACGACAGGCAGAGTTGCATACATGCTTAGCCGAAATGGGCTGAACGTGCTACAAACTGATTTCCCCAAACGTGATCAAATTTTGAAGAAGAAAAAAAAGAAAGATGAAATAAAGTGGCTAATCAGGGTGGCGGTGATGATGATGACGACTGACGACGACGCCCGCCTTTTAGCGATTACCCGGTGTTGTGTCATTGTGTGTGTGGCTGCGTGTGCATGCGTCATTTCCCCTCCCCAAAAATATTCTCCGCTTCCTTTATTAGCTCTCTCAAGAATCAACCGGAAAAGGGGATTTTAGTGGAGAAATTTGACATTTTCAATCTAATTAAAATGGTTGTACAGTAAGTAGATAGTTGAGAGCCGAGAGCCCTGTTGACGAAAAATCCATTCCATATAGTTTCCTCCATCCATCTATCCATCCAAAACTCCAACATATTTCCCACATTAAAGTGATCGCAAGGGAGAGACTGCATGGGCGGAAACCTTTCTGCCTCTGTCTTTTTTAAGCACCCCTTTTTCCTCCGATATATATTAAAAGGGAAATCACATTTTCTTGAGTGCGGCGTTCCTACAAATCTATGTGGTACTCATAAAAGCATTTTTTTTCATCTCCCGACTTATCTCTTCCCGACTCACAAAGACTACTACTTCAAGAAAAAAACGGGGATTGGATCCAAGGAAAGTAAGTGTACTCCACGACGGTTGTGTATTATTATTATTTTTTTTATTATTTTATATTTTGATCGAAAGTTAATGTCACAATATTTGTGAGACTCCATTTTCGTAAACCCTTTTCCCCTTTGCCTCATTTCCCTTTCTG